>SSNR01000079.1:154112-202657 GCA_006937965.1 Callopanchax toddi
CATATATTAATGCATTGTGTACATATATTAGTGTACATATATTAGTGCATCAAGTACATATATTAGTGTACATATATTAATGCATTGTGTACATATATTAGTGTACATATATTAGTGCATCAAGTACATATATTAGTGTACATATATTAATGCATTGTGTACATATATTAGTGTACATATATTAGTGCATCACATATTAATGCATCGTGTACATATATTAGTGTACATATATTAATGCATTGTGTACATATATTAGTGTACATATATTAATGCATTGTGTACATATATTAGTGTACATATATTAATGCATTGTGTACATATATTAGTGTACATATATTAATGCATTGTGTACATATATTAGTGTGCATATATTAATGCATTGTGTACATATATTAGTGTACATATATTAATGCATTGTGTACATATATTAGTGTGCATATATTAATGCATTGTGTACATATATTAGTGTACATATATTAATGCATTGTGTACATATATTAGTGTACATATATTAATGCATTGTGTACATATATTAGTGTACACATATTAATGCATCGTGTACATATATTAGTGTGCATATATTAATGCATTGTGTACATATATTAGTGTACATATATTTATGCATTGTGTACATATATTAGTGTGCATATATTAATGCATTGTGTACATATATTAGTGTACATATATTAATGCATCGTGTACATATATTAGTGTACATATATTAATGCATCATGTACATATATTAGTGCACATATATTAATGCATCGTGTACATATATTAGTGTACATATATTGTTGCATTGTGTACATATATTAGTGCATCGTGTACATATATTATTGTACATATATTAGTGTACATCTGAAAATTTGCATAAGCTGTACGCTCCAAATGCGTCGTCGCATCAGCTGCAATTTGTACTATGCTGGACAGCAATTTCCCTGACAATTAAAGAACAAATTAAACGAAGCAAACGAGAAAACAACTGAAATGTTGAGAACTTCCACCAATGCCCTGCAAATTCCAGGTAATTTCAAATATACTGCCTCCCTACCAGGATTGTTTTAAGCGGTACATTTTGACCCTGGAAATCTGCTTCGGACCCGGTGCTTTACTGTAAAGAATGTCATTTTCACATTTGCTTGTCTAGATCCGGTTATTGATGTTGGCAGTCCTAGCAGGGGGACCAGCCACTTTCAACAGGCACTCCCAAGCCTGCCTAAAAATATTATCCCTCTATAATGTCCTGGGTCAAGCCTGGGGACTCCTCCTGGAAGGTCGTTCTCAAAGCGGCATCCAGAAGGCATCCTGACCATATGATAGCCACCTCAGCTATCGGCGTGGAGGAGCAGCGGCCATTTTTGGATGTCCAAATTCCTCACCATATCACTAGCATACACCAAGACTTTTGATTCCGAACTTGTCGTCTTGTTCTTTCTAACTTTAACCAACATTCATGACTATAGTTGAAGATTAGTTAAAGAATGGCTCTAGAGAATGTTCCTCAGGTGGAAACTCAATATCTTCAAAGCCATTTCTCCATAGAAGTCCACCATGTCATCGTCACCAAAAAATATCAATTACAATAGAAATGTTTATATGTTTGACTAAATTTCTCTGACAAAAGATTCAAGTTCAACAAATGGTTTGAACCAACCTTTTGTTAAAGGCTTGAAAATATAAAGAATTCACTAAATAAAGTAACTTTACTTTACTAAACTAGCAAATCTTTGACCTAATCTGGCAGCAAACTGAACTTTCTTTGGCATCCCAACCGTGTTAAATAATGAAAATATTTGAGGTATTACTCCACCAACCTAATGTCATCATAATCATTGTATTATGTAGAGTCTTTGCTGTTAATATGCCAGTGTTTCCATGGTAACACGAGCAAAAGAATAGATGCTTTGGCCAAGAAGCTTGTAGAAGTGCCACCCACCTTTAGTAAAATCCAGATGCAAATAAAGTGTTGCTTTCCTGAAACCCTCATGGTCAGAGCACTGAAACACAATCTTAAATTCATAATCAGCTACAGGTTCTGTATCATGATTACTATAAGTAGTAGGAACTGATTTTTTTATACTCACAATTATTTAGTGTAGGGCTACACATTCCAGTGTTAGGATACATTTTTAGCTAGTTTTGGGAGATGTTATTGGATGTGTAGCCCTGACCACTGTAAAAATACGAAAAAAGGAAAGAAAAAAAAAGGGTTGGTGTCATCGGTGCTACTGTCCAGAATCAAGTGTGTTTAAAAAAGTGTCAACATTTACTGTCGGGGTTCTGTTAATGTCAGTTGATATCTGAAAGCGAGTCTTCTCTAAACTGTAGTAAAACGTTCTGTTTTAGTTAGTCTAGCTTCAGTTTACACTTTCAAAGTATCCTGTGGAATTTACGGCTTCAGGACTGCACACCCTCACCTCTGAGATTAAAGTTTTCCGTTCTTTTTTTAGAAAGTTCATTTTGTGGGTATACTTGTTTTAAAAAGCTCTTTGAACAACTTACTTTGAAGAAATCAAGTTTTAGGAATTAAGCTAAATTCTAGTCTGAGTTAAACTAAAAACAGTAAATTACATTGATTAAGCAACTACATTATCAAAATTTCACAGATGTGCACATGGAGGCTAATTTACACATTGCCATAACTTTATTTCAACAAAAAGCGCTAGAGATAGGGAGCTATGCTGCTATTTTGTGCTCACACTGTTTAGAGAACTCTATTTAAATAACATGTAGCTATAGTGAAATGTATTGCTGTGCAAAGATGTAAAAAATTACACTGACATGAACCATTTAAATATTTTAGAATAGGGTTTAAATACGGTGTCAATTCAGTTTAATATTTGACTTTTAAGGTTAGCCAATAGCTTGTAGTGTGGTCAAAAATTAACACACTGATTAGCCATTAGCTTGTGGTCAGAAATGAACATATTAATTGACAAATAGCTTGTTGATGTGGTTAGTATTTAACACATTGATTAGCCATTACCTTGTCAATGTGGTCAGAATAAAGCATATCAATTAGCCATTAGCTAGCCATTGTGGTTAGAATTGAGCACATTGATTAGCCACTAGCTAGCCAGTGTGGTCAGAATTGAGCACATTGATTAGCCACTGGCTAGCCAGTGTGTTCAGAATTGAGCACATTGATTAGCCACTAGCTAGCCAGTGTGTTCAGAATTGAGCACATTGATTAGCCACTAGCTAGCCAGTGTGGTCAGAATTGAGCACATTAATTAGCCACTAGCTAGCCAGTGTGGTCAGAATTGAGCACATTGATTAGCCACTAGCTAGCCAATGTGTTCAGAATTGAGCACATTAATTAGCCACTAGCTAGCCAGTGTGGTCAGAATTGAGCACATTAATTAGCCACTAGCTAGCCAGTGTGTTCAGAATTGAGCACATTAATTAGCCACTAGCTAGCCAGTGTGTTCAGAATTGAGCACATTAATTAGCCACTAGCTAGCCAATGTGTTCAGAATTGAGCACATTAATTAGCCACTAGCTAGCCAGTGTGTTCAGAATTGAGCACATTAATTAGCTACTAGCTAGCCAGTGTGGTCAGAATTGAGCACATTGATTAGCCACTAGCTAGCCAATGTGTTCAGAATTGAGCACATTAATTAGCCACTAGCTAGCCAGTGTGGTCAGAATTGAGCACATTAATTAGCCACTAGCTAGCCAGTGTGTTCAGAATTGAGCACATTAATTAGCCACTAGCTAGCCAGTGTGGTCAGAATTGAGCACATTAATTAGCCACTAGCTAGCCAATGTGTTCAGAATTGAGCACATTGATCTATAGTTTTTCAATTCAGTCAAAATTGAAAACCATTTTTTCTAGCTGAGCTGGTTCCTAGTTGTAACCTTTACACAAAAATAACAGTTCAAAACATGTGATACATCAATTTATATCTCACTTTTAGAAAACCTAACATTTTACTCTGTTTCTGGCAGGCACCAGAAGAGAATTGGGTTGAATCCTTCAAGGTTTGACTGTGAAGAACCTGAGGCAAAAAAATACTAGCTTGCTTACAGTAAAAGATGTGTACACTAATAAAACATGACACCCAACATGATACCAAAGATCAAATCCATGTTCTGTTCTGTGTAATTATGCACAGCGATCACTCTCAATTTTTGGGAGCACTTTACTACTGCAGATGCTACATTAAAAAAGAGAAGTAAGGGAATGACAAGGGAAACACAATGAAATATCACAGCATTTCCTACTAGCTTTTGCTTTTGGAACCCAAAAAGTGAACTAGGAGACTCTCAAAAATGATGAATAATAATTAAACAATTCAGATTTTATCTGACATAGTCAAAAGACTATAAATAATATGCATTTTAATCATAGTTTATTCAATAAAAACACACGTAATATCCTGGTTTTTAATAAGAATAAAACCAAAACAAAAGCAGTCAGGTTTATTTCACATCTGCACTCTAAAAACATTTAAAATTTAAGCCAGGAATTAGTTTTCACATCTAAAATTTTTGACATTTTTCTTGATATTTTGTAGGTTTTTTTTAAATTTTACTCTTTTATTTATATTTTCAATTCATTCTGGAAAAAGTATGCATTTTTCCTGACATTTTAACTTTGTTTCTTGACATTTAGAGTAATTGTAGAAATATAGTTGGGACTTTACGTATCATCATTTTGACTTTTTTCGTGAAACTTTTACTTTTTTGTAGAAATAGTAGGTTGACGTTTTTTGTTAAATGTTTAATTCATTTGTTGTTGTCATTATTTTGACTTTTTTCATGGCATTTTAAATTTATTGTGGAAATAGAGTTTTTACTTTGTGTTGTCCTCATTTTTACTGTTTTCTTGACATTCTTACCTAATTGTAAAAAAAAAAATTATTTTGACATTTTTCTCAACTTTCCCTGTATTTTGAAGTCTGCAAATAGAATGTTGACTTTTTTCCTTTGTCTCTTTTTTGACATTATTCTCAAAAAAATACTTAAAAGTTTTTGGTTTTTTAATCAACATTTAATCATTAATCTAAAACGTCCTCGGAATTTCTCCGGAGTGGCACTTATATCCTTTCATAAAGGATGCCACTTAGTGCTTGTAAAAGTTACAAACTTGATTTGAACCAACAAAGCTGGAAACCTCCGGATATTCACCATCTAATCTTCCGATTTTCCGAATTTTCAGATTTCAGTCTGTGCTGCTTCCCAGTCTGATTTGTCCGACTGAATCTCGTGATTGTCTTCAAACAAAGACTTGAACGCAACTACCGGATTTAATTAGCATGGTCAGAAGTATGATCTGCCAGAATGAGTCCACCATTTTTTTTTTTCCATTCTGATGGGAAAAGCACGCCATTAAAAATCGGTATTATGAAAAACACAAAAGCCTCTTCTAACAATCAAAGCAGGAACTAATTTAATTTTCGTGTGTATTCAGTTTGTATAACAGAAGCTTATTGAATGTGATCAAAGGCTTTCAAGTGCTTCTATCTTTTTTTTCCCCGCAATTCAATACAGACCTCTGCTGCTGCTTGTTGTAGTGGAACTAATAAAAACCAATAAAGACTTGCTCTGCTGCACAATGATCTGTAAATTTCCTCCGAAAGGAAAAAAATAAATAATAGAGTGTGACTGTAGCGCTTTCAAAATCCACCAACAGCTCATTTATCTGCAGTGTGAGTGGCTCAAGTCTTGGCAAAGTGGTGCCGGTTCTCCTTTTCTAGCTAGTTAGCAACATTTAATAGCGCTCGCATCATCCCATATGCGTGGCTCATTAGAAACATTCTGGGTCCCCAGGCGCTGGTAACCACTGCTACAGAAGTCATGTAGCGAGTCCTCTGGCAGCCATATTGGATGCTCAAAGCCTTCAGGCGAGAGAACAGCTGCGACTGACAAATGATTGTGATTTTGTTTGGATTTAGGCCAAACAGATTGGACGCTCTGCAGCGTTTCAGTGGCAGCAATCAATCAGCGTGATCAGAACGGCTCCAAAATGTATCAATACCGCCGCGAGAGCTTTAGTGGTTTGTTAAAAGAAGGGGATTTCTTATGCAAAAAGGCTCAACACAAATGCAACGTGCGCCCCATCGGGACATTCGGGTGTTTTTGTCATGGAAATGTTAAGAGTGTGAATCATCCATTTAGCAGATTTCCTCTTCATTTCAAGCCAATCGCTGGCACAAGGAGTGCTTTTTCTTTCAGCTTCTTCCCACTTTGAAGAATTTTCCGGGTACCTGGCTGGCTTATCTCGCGCCGCGCTGAATCACACGCGCATTGGAAGAGCCAAAACACAGAGCACACCTCAGTAACTTAGAGATATGATTCATGAAATCAGGCAAAGTACTTTTTTTTTTCTCTCTTTTCTTTTTCTGCTGGCTCCGTCTCGGTCAACTCAACCCCTCCGAGGCCACTGCTGAATGATGATCGGCTTCAATCTATAATAGGTTTTTCACAGCTCGCTCAGATCCCGGCGCCTTCTGCCAGGATGACAACGCTGTCATCCGCGGGGCGTGCATGGTCATTCACTAGTTTGATGAACATGAAAACCATATCAAACAAATGCCACAGCTGTCTGAACTGCCAGATCTGCACCCCGTCGAACACGCCAGGGACGGGACTCGCCTGTTTATTTCTGTTGCCTCTCTTGTGTATGAAATTACTCACAGGCTAACATGAAGGCTGCTCATTATAAGGAGAAATGTGGTTAATCAGAGTAGCTGGGAGCCAGAGGCTTTGCTTTATAGCACTTGAAGAGGTTAAATAGACGGTCCTTTGACAAAGAAAGTGTCCGAGGTGCATTACAAGCCTACCCTTTGGAATTTGTTGTCGTGAACCCACAACTTGTGGCCAAATGCGGTCTAGAACAGCTTATGTTTGGTCTGCAAACGAACCAGATAGACTGCAGCAATAATAATGGTTGTATAGTGGATTATGCAACCCTTGGAGAATCACTCAATTGGACCAAACTCCTTCAGTGTGAAGGAAGTTGTGATTGTAATCTTTCTACTGAGACGTGTATAACCCAGTCCCTCCAGGATTTCGCGGCAATTTTTTGTGATTGTTGCGGCGATTTCGCGACAGCTTTTGTGAAAAGTTGCAACAAAAGTTGCAATATTTTCTTTTTGTTTAATTTTGTCAATAATCAGTTGAAACGTGTTTTTAAAAATCCATTAAACATGTCAAACGATGAAATTCTAACATTTTAATTGTAATAAGCGCACTGGAAGAACACGTGACCGTCCAGCAGAACATTCAAGCTTCGACTCATTGCTTGAACAAAAAAAGAACAGCTGCAGGTTCACAGAATTTTGGAGTACAAAAACTAAAGTGTTTCTTGTCTGAGTATTATCAATCAATAAATGTTTCATGGTGCCAAAATTTGTTTACATTAATTTGAATACAAAAATAAATAAAATCCTGCAGATAAAAGAACTTAAAGTGCACAAACCAGGTGCAAAAGGCACCTTCAGAAAGGCATGCTTATAAATTGTTTCAGTTTGATAATATAAATGACATTCCTTTTTAAATTTTTCTGTAGTCTGTACCATTGGCTTTATACAATATGTGTGCGTCTTATTTTAACATTTTAAATAGTGGTGGGACTCGATTAAAAACACTAATCAAATTTTAGACTTTGTATTTATTTAATTGCAATTAATTACATTTTAAACTTGTGGGAAAGAATCAAATAAAAGACCTAAACTTTAATATTATAAACTAAAGCTCCTTTAATTTATAAAACAATGCATTTAAATAACATTTCGGTTCAAAACAGTAGAAAAACCATAAAATATCCCTGACCAGACCCTAAAGTACAATACTATATTATTTTATTTATTCATTTTAAGTACATTTAAGGGTATTGCGTTAAAATAATAATAATCAAAGATTTCCATCATGTGGAAACACGGTATGAGTGAATAGTTTTTAGCAGTGCTGTGTTCAAACTGACCCACGGTTTTGAAGCTTTTGCCTCGTTTTCAATGACGGATCCGGGTCGGGTCTCCACCCGAACCGGACCGTGCAGCGAGGAAGGGGCAGGAAAGGCGGCGTCAGGTCCGGTGTGTGCGTCGCATCGGGGTTGCAGGAAATCGTGCTGACGAGTGTTCCGCCGTGCTTCAAATGCAAGCTGCGATTACATTTTTAACACGTTTTATTTTCTAATTTATAAATCGAAATTAATACGTTAAAGACATAGTTCACCCCCGGGAGTAAACAGGAAGTGTACGTGAGAACGTACTTTAAAAAAAAAACAAGAAAATGCGTCGTGATCGGTCAAATTTGCGTTAAAGTTGCGCTGATTGGATTAAATTGCAAGACGTGCAAAACTTGCAAGGATTGGCTGAATTTGCGTTGATAGTTGCGATCGCAACATTGCGAAATCCTGGAGGGACTGATAACCAGGGGTGCACATAACTGGAGCACATGCTCACCAGGTATCACGCGTGCATACCAAATTGTTAGCCAAGCCGCTGCTGGGAGTCTGTGAGCCGGAGGCAGCGGGAGGGGAGTGCGTGGAGAGCGGGCTCGGTCAGGTTTATTTATTTATCTGTGAGGTGGTGTTGAGGAAGTCTTTCAGAACTTTATTTTTTACAATATTTCACAACGTAGTTAATAATCTGACTGATTAAACCATGAAACTCTTGCTGAAACCATCCCTCCTCCCCCTAGCGTCGCTAGACCTGGTTACTAAGGCCATAAAGCAGAAAGTTACATCATCTTTGCCACCGACCCGTTCCTCAAAACTGTTTAGTGCGGTATCTGGCCAGTAGAGGGCAGCAGAGTGCTGTCAAACATGAAACTGGTCAAAATTCTTACTCAACAATCAATGAGATCAATTTTAATGCGCTAGCTTAAAAAGTAAAATAACACTTAGTATTGCTTAAAATAATTCATGATCTGACCCTTACCTTGTGACAACACCAAAGTTGGTGATACAGCATTTGGCAGGCATCGCTTCCATGGCGGAGGAATTAATTTAAGACAGAAGCAGCTCTGATATAAGATGTAGTTGATTGGGCCCAAGGTCCACTTTAAAGAAAACCCTTGAGTTTTTGATAGTCAAATCAAATCTTGGCCTTGACAAGCTATGTTTATCTTACTGAAGACAAAAAACAAAAAAAAAGTCACAAACTAACATCGGAGGACCTCTACCCTTATGGACTGGCCTTGCAGCAAGATAACCTATTTGTAGTTATGGTTTCATTAAACTTCTCCTCCAATTTAGATGCAACACAGCCTTTGAAGCTGGTACCAAACCATGCCTGGAGATCAATTTCATCTGTAATGCACCAACAAGCAAGTCTGAAAACTCCAAAGGGCGCCTTTGATCTTCAATTGAACAAAACATGGGCAGCAAATTTAGGAAACTCTCCAAGACTAAAAAAAAATAAGAAGAAGTGCCCCACATGATAGTGCAACTTACAAATACACAGTCAAAAAAGGTTTCCGATAGCCAGAACTCAATCTGAAATATGAATTTCAGCTAAAATAACTGATGTGTTTCTTGGGAAACAGACTCTTTAGCTGAGAGACGTTCACCTCAGGCTGAATGTGCTCCGTCTAACCCTTGAACTGCTCAAAGTTTTAAACGGCGCAAAATCACGATCGGTTAAGAAGATGGCTGATGGTTGAGGAGTGTTGCCCTTTTCTTCCGCAACACAATGTAGATTAAAGGTGGTGCCAGGCGATCTGGGGATTCGTCACTGCACCGGGGGCCATTTAATCACAGCGTTCATAATAGGAACAACGATTAGTTGCCCCAAGCAATTCCGGAGCTCTGTTACCTCAGAACAATAACGCGTGAGCAAGGAGCTGCCTTTGAAGGTGACATTTGGGGGGGGGAAAGGTTGCAGCAATGCCACCACAGACTTTGATAAATTATTTTTCATCAGCCAGTAGCTCGCTCTGCACCTGTGTATGGGTCTAATGAAAGAAGAGGAGGGACTGCTTTGTGTAGCCATACGCCGCGCGCCTCTTGTTTGCTCAAGCAAAGCAAGTATGTGTGCGTTTCAGAATCGTGTGACCCTAGGGATGCTGTGTTGTCCTTTCAGCTTCCTACAAATGAGAAGAAGTTATTGAGTCAGCATGGGAAACAAGGGGGGGGGTACAAAAGGAGAAAATAACACTGAATACGCCCTTTAATCATGCAATCCCTTTGTTTTTAGCTAACGCAATCATCCATGCAGGTAATAAATGGCAATAAAAATGAGCCTCGTGAATTTCCTCTCCAACACAGGACGGATGTGCAAGATATTAGACATATGTTGATTACAGAGGCAGCTACTTGTGTCCTAAACGTGGAGGAGAGCCAACAACACAATCACCGTCAACGCTCAAGGCATCGAACAAGCTCCTGCTGTGCTTTTAGCTGCAGGCATTTATTTTCTCACAGCTTTCTTTTTTTTCCTCCTAAAGCCCCTCTTGAAAAAGATGTTTGTGTGTCAGTGCGTGCACCTCATTGAAGCAATAAATGACAAGCTGGCAGCATCAGAGCAGATTTGATTACGCGTTGAAGGGACGCTGCTTAAGTGCGTCAGAATACTTTTACCTGAATCATCAAAGTGCTACACATGAGGGTAAAGAGAGCTGACGTGTTTGCTGCCTCTGGATGTCTCTGTGAGTCTCTCATTCAAAGCACTCCCTTAAGATGTGTTAACCTTACCTGGAGTGTTCATTGAGTTGGATGGAATCTGAAAACGAATGTATTTGATTCGAGTCATTTGAGCTTATCAGCTGTTTCCTTGGATGTTTAGTCAGCTAAACTTACAAATGTACTATTTTATTAGTTTTATGGCTGACTATTAAATGTTTTTAATCATTTATTTGGCTTTTAAGTCATAAAAATAATAATACTAATACATGTTTCAGAATTTTACCCCATAATTAGGGTGACCCAACGTCCTCTTTTCACATTCTGTCTGGCGTTTTTTTCCACTGGTAATAGGCATGTACTTAAAGGGATACTCCACCAGAAAGTTATTTATTTTTTTTACTATTGCCATATTCCTCATAGTTAGATAAGTGGGCAAAAACAATCTGTAAACAGCCCAGCCGTTTTCCTGATCCGGCAGTACTCCTTTAGCATTAGCTTAGCGTAAAACACTGTAAGTGAATGGTAACTACTAGCATTGTGAGAAAAAAGTCCTTAAAACTCACTCAGTAGTGATACTAATGATACTAATTCTATCTAGTGACCTCAATATTGACTGCAAGTGAAAATAAAAGTACAATTTTTTCACACAATGCTAGTTGTTACCATTCACTTACAGTGTTTTATGCTAAGCTAATGCTAAAGGAGTACTGCCGGATCAGGAAAACGGCTGGGCTGGTTACAGATTGTTTTTGCGCACTTATCTAACTATGAGGAATATGGCAATAGACAAAAAAATCACTTTCTGGTGGATTATCCCTTTAAATTAACTGGTCCAAATAAAGCAGTCTGTCTGTCTGTCTGATGTAATCCCTCACAGACAGAACAAACAGTGATTCAGGGTGTTTCATTTGCGATATAATTTCCGATACTACTTCGAAGGATTTTTTCCAAATTTGTCAGGAGGCAATAGGTTAGTGGGTTAAGACGCTGGTCTTGAAACCAGAGGATCGTAGGTTCGAATCCCACACTGGTTGGGTTGGGTAAGTGTTGTACTTGTTGACTTGTGAAAGCCTATCTGAAGGTTGTTACCCAACTAGCCTTAACCGCATAACCACATAAATACCGTATTATACTCTAAATAAGTTTAAGTCTATCTTTTTAAACAGTATCAAAGTGTTTCACAACTGAGCCAAGAGGCCTTTCAAAAATCAAAATATGGTGACCCTACCCATAATGACAAATGGACTATTTTGATACACCTGTATAAAAGTTTGTCTTTTCAACAGAATTAGTAGTTTTCTTAAAGATCAGCTGTATCAAATCCTATGTTGGTGGAGGATGTAAATACTGCAATTGTAAAATGTCAATTGCCTGTATTTTTATTATAGTGCTGGTTAAATTTTCACAATACAAAAAACATTAGATATATCTATTATTGCTATATTAATGTTTTTTGTAACATTGTAAATTGTATAAGTCAGGGGTACTCGGTTACAAACCTGAAAGGGCCACATCACAGTCCATAGAGGACTCTGTGGTCCAAGAGGGGTGCCAGATCCGGCCCGCGGGCCACCTATTGAGTGCCACTGGTCTAGATCTACTGTAATACTATTTCCGTTGCTCTCTGGGAGCCTCTGTAGCTGGCTACTAGCTGGCTAACTAGTCAGCTAATCGGTGTGGATCACAACTCGTCTTGTAGCCTAGCCTGCTAGTCAGCCTTGGAGATCAACAATGACCAGGGTACCATGAAATAATCAAGAGGTAGAAACATAATAATGGTAAAAGTAATAATAAAATGATAAAGAAGTAAAATCTGATAAATAAAGAGAATATAAATGACAAAAACACACTGAGCTAATGTCGCAGGCTGCTGCGTTGTGAACCAGAAACCAAGAAATATTTGTTGAAAATAGTGGGATAGTGGCAAGATTTTAGCTTCTTCTTTGGCATAAAGTACCAATTATAGTAGAACCACCAAATACAATTATGGTTGTCAATGTAATAAATATGAAAAGTTTGGTTTTAGGGTTCTCCCCAAGCCCTGTTGGTGATAATAAACTGTGACTATACGTTCTGAGCTGACTGAATGAAAACAGCCAACAACCAAGTGTTTTGAGTTTACAAAGGATCTGTGAAGGTTCCGCTACAAGAACATCTATAATTGTACCCATCGCTTGTACAGAAACACACACCAAAGGAACTTTAATTAAAATTTTAAGCACTTTATTTCCTTGTTTTCAGCAGCCAAATTATGCCGTTTTGATGTAAGTGCTCCAATACGTTCAGCATATTTACATTACCAGATTCCACAGGGGGAATCACAGATGTTCAAATCCCTATGAGACAAATACTGTTTCCCTCTGGATTATAGAAAATGTCTCTACAAAGACTTTAAATTGCATTTCCTATGCAAAGACCAAATTAGTCTTTTAGTCCCCCTAGCAACAGAGTCCTCTGGGAGGAGGTTGTGAGCAGATACCGGGATGTGAAGTTCACATCACTTTCTGGAATGTTGACTCCTTTTGTCCAATTCTCTTACAAGTCCTATACATAACATATTCACGGGATAATACTTTAAAATATGCATAGGCAGGGTGCCTACGACAACTGTGGGGCTATTAATTATGAATAATGGTACCCATCGTTCCGTCCACTATCTCCTGAACAGTTGGCAGCTGTTTCTCGGTATAATAGGGCTGTCATTCTTCGTTATGTTTTTTGAAAGAGCTTTGAAGTGGAAAAAGCCAGAACGGTGTCTGGATGACAGCTTGGGAGTTACATTTTCAAGCGTATGTGTGGGTTTTTTTTTCACTTTGCTTTAGGTATGCTGAACAAGCAGGCGTTAAAAAATAAAAAAATACCACTTTGAATCGGATGTCTTGCTGTACTGACAGAAGCTCTTACTCAGGCTGTTCAAGCTTTTCTATAGCTGCTTCTACTTAGTCTCACCGGTAAGACATCCTTTAAAAAAACAAGCCAGGATATAAGGCTTAACAAGATAGTTTTGGTTTTTTAAGATCATTTGATTACATTTAAAGCTAAAGCCTGTTTTTGATGATCTTGTATATGTATATGCTCCTTTGGTAGGGCTGTCCTTCCACAAGTTTTCAGATCAGTTCTTGCACCAATTCATCGAAGAATCCGTCTTTCGTTTAAGTGACTTAACGCTGACTTATGAATCATTCAAGCGCTGAAAAGGCTTTGCCAAGCAAAAGATGACAAGTGCTGTGCCTACTCTTGCAAAGACCCCCCCCCAAAAAAAAAAAATTACTTTGGTTGCATCTACAAAAAAAATGTCAAAGCTAACAAAGTTTGACAGGCATAAAATAGAACTTATGATTCCTAAAGAGCCAGACACTTAGAATACAGCAGATGGATCAACAAAAAATTTGATCTTTGAGGTCTGTTGGATCTTAGATAATTAGCTCTTTTTAATTTACTATGGCATTTTTGCCTGTACCCCAAAATATATCATGAAATGACAGGGATGCAGTTCATTCACAACTGATTAATTTTGGGATCAACCCAATTCAAGATGGCTACCACACATCGGAAGTTCTAGACCAACATTGGGGGGGGGGAGAGGGGGTACAGCTGCATTTTTAGAGGGGCACATTGCTTTGGACACAAAAACTATAATAAGTTTGAGACTTAGTACTTAGCAGGGGGGGCAAGCTTGCTGTCAGGGGGCACGCCTCACCCCCCCCCCCCCCCCCCCCCCCCCCCCCCCCCCCCCCGAACCGCCCCTGCTACCCTGTTACCACAGCCAGCTTTTAAAACAGAATAGTGAAATAATGACAATAACTGTCACTTTTTGACAAAATTGACCCAAAATTTGGTTTTGTAATATCAAAGAGCCACTAACTGTCTGGTCGTCTGTTAGCATAGAACATAAATAATTCATCTCGTAAACCACGAGATGAATTTTATTGAAACTCTTAGTTGGATGAACATCTAGCTAATCCAGCCTAATTCAAGATGGCTGCCACCGATGTCCGTAAAAACAAAAATGGCTTGAACTAAGTAAGTTTTACAGATTTCACGCTATATTTTGGCGCTATGCTTGTTAAAGTAATCTCCAACGCATACTCCCAACAGCGAAACGATTGCACAAAATCTTTATTTAAACTTTGGCATTAACTATTGGTGCCAGCTCAGTTTAGAATTTTAGAAACCACTGAACAGATTTTCCTGAAAAACTCAGAGGAATCATTACACATTCGTCTAAAACTGATTACTTTTCTAAGTCACTACTGACCTTATAAAACACAAATAAATGGCTATAACTCAATTAATGTTACAGATATTGAGCCAAAATGTGGCGCTTTGGTAGCTGAGAATTATTCCAAACCATCGGTAAAAATTTTGACTTTAGAAGCTCACTACTGGCTTGGGAATGTGTGTGTGTGTGTGTGTGTGTGTGTGTGTGTGGGGGGGGGGTTGACCTGCTTGAAGAGTGCCATGATGTCTACCCTACACCTAAAAACAACATCCAGCCGTTATTTAACAGAGCTTAGTGTTGTTGGACAGTAAAAACTGCAGGAGGTTAAAAGCACCTTTTTTTTTTTATTGCATGGGACATGTTCCTCCCTGACCCCCCAAACTACATCCATGTTCCCAACACAGGTTTTGAGCTGGAAGGGATTAAGAAAAATGTTGCAATATGGCTACAATCCCATCATTTTTCAACATTAGTTTAAGACTTTAGCATCAAAGCTGATGAGTGAAATGCATTCCTTTATGCAATGAAAGAAATATGAAACATTTAATAATTACCTTTAATAGGTTGCTTGCCATTTATCCATTCAAAATGTTGCTCTGTTTTTGTCAAGTTACCTTGACCTGTAGCTGATTGAAAGGATAAAAGGAAGGAGGAGGATAGTTTAAGAAAAACTTTACAAAATGCAAAGGAAGTTTCACTCAATTTCAACAAAAACATTTTTTTTAAAATGGTGGACTCAGTTGAAGTAAAATTTAAAGGAATCTACTTTTATACATATAGCAGAAGGTTATATGACATAAGGTCATAAATATGACACAATAGAGTAGAGTAGTAGAAATTTAATCAACAGCAACACAAAAAACGAACAAACTGTTCAAATAAGATGATTTAGAACCAAAGGAGGGGAAGGATTCTCCTCCGACTCTACGTCACTGCACACTTAGCGCCAACTTGACCCAGGGGTTATGTTTATATGAACGCCTATAAAACGGTGCCAGAGAAAAGGTCTGTTCTTGTTCCCCGTCCTACAAAACGACTTAAACGGCTGAATGCCTAATTTACTCGACATTAGATAAGTGCTTTTTTGAACGCCAAGGAAAGATGTAGCAATGCACGGGACTGTAAGAGTCTCCAAGGGGGCAAAAGCATGAAGGGAAATAACTCCCTGTGTTTTCTGTATTTGTCAGTCAACGACGGCTTCGAACAACATTTCCCTTCAACAAAAAGCACAGAAACAAAGAAGAACGGGCTCAGTTTGGGTACAGTAACGGGCTATTATTTAACACCTTGCATGCTAAAAATACTCAGTACTTGTCACGTCCAGGATTTGATTGCAAATCCCTTGAGATCAGGACGTGACGGCTGACAAAGAACCGGAATAAAGCTCCCAGAGCCGTCTTCGACAATGCACCATCAAACGGCAGCTCTCGTTTGAGGATTTTCCTTTTATTTGTTTGTCTTTCTACTCTCTTCCCCCCGTCGCTGTTACAGTTGACGAGCTGCTGCATTCATCAAAATCTGGTTGTCGTGGCTTTGGGAGGTGAGAGCCGTGAATAATCAAGCGCATCAAGAGGCTGGAGGAGAGCGGTTTCTTCTGCGCGCTGGGACTGAGGCTTTATTAAAGGGTTCTTATTGGAGGTTTTTTTTTTTGGGTCTACATCGCGGGACAATTGTGGACGCCGCAGAGACAATAAGATTACCCCTTGCCGACGCAGAATGTTCCGTACACGCAGATACGCGAGGATGAAAGTATTTCTCATTTATCATCGCTTCGTTCTCGTTTTGTTGTCATGTACGGGTTCCCGACGAGGAGGGATTAGAACGGGGACAAAAGAGTTCATCGGTACCACCGGCAGGAGCCAGTTCATCACGCGTAAATTCAATTTAGGGACTGTGAAGTCAATAATAGAGATGCTGATGTGACAGCAAACAGGAATAATAATCGACTATATTTATAGGCTTTTCAAACGGCTCCTGTTTGACAAATTCATGTTGTGTAATAAAATAGCGTTTGCTAACACACACACACACACACCCCTTCGTCTCTACGGTTATTGTCCCATAATAGGTTGGCAACTGTGATTGAGTTTGACAGGCCTGTCAAACAAAAAGTCGTCTTCCAAAAATGTAGGCCTGGAGGAAGTAGAGGCATTACGGTGGCTGTAAAACAGAAAACACAAGCGAAAATACGTTTTTTTTTACTCTTAAGTGGTAAATAATGTGTTATTAGTCTGATTGCCATCGACACAGACACCGTGGGAAATTACTGTTTCTCCACATATCATATTTTTAGGTTTCTGCTCGGCGCGCTCATGATGGACCGTCTCCTGGCAACAGCAGAAGGTCCCAAACCTTTTGGAACTAAAACTGACTAATTATTGTTCTGCTCACTCCGAAGGCTCAACCCGAGCCGTGGCTGTCTCATTATGCTTTGCTGGCTTGCTAAATTACAAAGTAATGACCTTTTGCTAGACACGCAAAGACTGCAATGAACCAAACAGCAACAGAAAACTTAAAGCGTAATGCAGATGTGGGGGGGAAGCTTGTTCTATATTGTACGCAAAGGCTTAGAAATGGTCTCAAGAGGATTTCAGTGAGGTCATATGAGGTGACGTGTGTACTGGTCATGTTTATGTTGTTGGAAAAGCATGAGGTACCAAGATAGGAGCAATCAGGTGAAAGAGGATCAGGAGTTAATGCATCAGATATCAGGGAATAAACATAAATTATATGAAAAGCATCAGGACAAAATGAATACATCAGATAAAGAAGCATCAGGTGTCAGGAAAAACATACATTAGATAGAAAAGCATCAGGACAAAACATGTCGGATTAGAATTGGACCATAGAAAATGTCTGTCGTTAAATATAAATTGTTTACGCCACAGTTAGGAATTTTACAGCAGTAATTTATGTCAAAATACACTTTACGACATGCCCATACACGCGCCATGCAGGAAAACATGAATAAACATGTGAGCAGACGCGTTTTAGACCAGAGTCAACAGGATATCCAGCTAACCCAAAACGAGGAGCTTGTACCTGAAAGAGGGCCAACTTCTGTCTCATGGATGTGGTTTAAATATAAAAACGCCGACGTGGACCAGACAGCGGCTGTTTGTAAAGTTTGCCGGCTCCCGGTCCCAATAATGGACTCTAACACCACAAATGTATTTGATCACCTTCGCAAAAAACCATGACAAAGAATACAGAGACAGTCAACGAGCAAAAGCTGCAAAAGCAGCGTCGAGTGATGGCGTAAGTGCTCATAAAAAAAACTCCAGATACAGACGATGCAACAGGCTTTTACCCATGGCATACCATATATCTATAGCTCCTGTAGATGGAAGGAGATTACTGCTGCTGTAACCGAGCAGATTTGCAAAGATATGGGTCCAAAATACATGGTGGAGAAACGTGAGTTACACTCGAACTGAGATATGAAATGCTTAGCTGAAAACACATTACTAAAGTCATGTTGCCTGATTTATATGATGGATGTCAGGCCACAGTGGAGGCGGAGATTCACAAGGGGTGGTCTATGCTACGTATGTTTATTGTTATCGGGATTTAAAATGAGCTATATTGGTATATAAAATTTTGGCCATATCGCCCAGCTCTATGTCAGATAAAAAAAAGCATCAAGTATCAGGAAGAAAACATACATTAGAGAGAAAAGCATCAGGTATCAAGAAAAACTGAGAAAAGCATCAGGCATTAAGAGAAAAACATACATTAGAGACAAAAAGCATCAGGTATCAAGAAAAGTATGCATTATAGAAAAAAGCTTTAGGCATCAAGAAAAAAATACATTATAGAAAAAAGCTTTAGGTATCAAGAAAAAATACATTTGAGGGAAAAGCATCAGGTTTCAAGAAAACATTGATTAGAGAGAAAAGCATCAGGTATCAAGAAAAAAACAGAGAAAAGCATCAGGTATCAAGAAAAAAACATTTGAGGGAAAAGCTTCAGGTCTCGCTTCGCCTCGCCTTCTTCCGACTATAGCCCCAGTTGACGTCAGCAGCTCCCCGTCCCCACTGTAAACAGTGTGAACAAGTTGCCGCCTTCCTCCCCTGAGGCGCCGGATGGTTTGCCAGAACCTCTTTGGAGCCGACCGATAGTCTTTCTCCATGGTCTCGCCGAACTCCTCCCATGCCCGAGATTTTGCCTCGGAAACTGCCACCGCTGCACTTCGCTTGGCCCTCCGGTATCTGTCGGCTGCCTCTGGAGACCCACAGACCAGCCACGCCTTGTAGGCCTCCTTCTTCAGCCTGACGACTCCCCTAACCTCTGGTGTCCACCAGCGGGTACGGGGGTTACCGCCACGACTAGCACCGCTACCTTGCGACCACAGCTAGCAACAGCCGCCTCAACAATCGCAGAGCGGAACAAGGCCCATTCGGACTCAATGTCCCCCACTGCTCTCGGGACGTGGTCAAAGCTCTGCCGGAGGTGGGAGTTGAAGACCATCTTGACAGGCTCTTCTGCCAGGCGTTCCCAGCAGACCCTCACTATATGTTTGGGTCTACCAGGTCTGCGTAGCATCTTCCCCTGCCATCTGATCCAACTCACCACCAGGTGGTGATCAGTTGACAGCTCCGCTCCTCTCTTTACTCGAGTGTCCAAAACATACGGTCTCAGGTCAGATGATACAACTATAAAGTCAATCATCGACCTGTAACCTAGGCTGCCCTGGTACCAGGTGTACTGGTGGGCATCCTTATGTTTGAACATGGTGTTCGTTATGGCCAAACTGCGACTTGCACAGAAGTCCAAAAACAGAACACCACTGGAGTTCAGATTGGGCGGGCCGTTCCTCCCAATCACGCCCCTCCAGGTCACGCTGCTTCAGGTATCAAGACAAAACACATTCGAGAGAAAAGCATCAGGTATCATGAGAAAACTTACACCAAATAAAGATGCCTCAGTTATCAATTTAAAAGCTGATGGTTGGAAGAGTTCCAGGTGTCATAAAAACATTCATCAGAAGAAAAAACATCAAAACAACTGAGACATCTGTCAGACAAAGCATGCATCAGGCATCAAGACCAAATCAATACCATGGAAAGGCATCAGGTGTCCAGAAAAACCAGTCAAATGGATCTGGAAAACATCAGACACATTCTGTCAGATGGAAAAGCATCAGGTATCTAGATGAAGATGTCAGGGAAGAAAGCCACATGTATCAATGACAAATCAGTGACATCAGAGAGCATCAGGTTTCGGGGAACCATCTGTCACTTAGATAAGGATTATTTATCAGGAAAACAGTTACTCAGGTTTGTGTACTAAAACGAAAACATTTTTCAAATTTCAGACAATCTCAGGAAAAAAACATAACTCTGAATTTTGCTACTGATTTTTAACCATCTGGACCATCTTAATCAGCTTAAAAAACACATAGATATTCACACAAGAACTGGAGATTCCTATACTAAAAGCAGAGTTATGGTTTGAAAAGTTCAAGGAAATAGTCTTTTAGTGCTTTTTACCTCACATACTGCCGTTTTTTTTACTCTGAAGTGGTTTAAATGTGGTGCTTTAACTCTTAAAACGTGCGTGTGATGATTCACCTGTCTGGAGTTGTAAAACGACATCTATTAAATCCTGACTGACACTGTCGCTCTGTCAGAATTGATGAATAATTGAAAGTAAATGAATTTATGCAGAGATCTCATTTTTTTTTATTGCTTCCATTAACCCTGTTAGATGGAGTTCTTTTTTTATTTTTTATTTTCTCTGATCTCAAGAGTGAATTTTCACTCCTGGGGAGGTTTCCAACCTTTCCAAAGAATCCTACTTTATAATCCCTTTAAACACGATGCAGAAATTTGGCATACCTTTTCTATTTGAGACCAAAATCTGAGTACTTATTAGTCATTAATTAAGGTGGAATGGTCAAAATTGATAGTGAGACAAAAGTTAATGCCTTTTTTTTTTGCTCTAGATGCCGATGGAAAAATGCTAGATCCAGTCACCCTGTGGAAATGAAACACTTCTTTTTTTTGGTCTAACTCCACCTGAAATCAATAACCCATTCTTAAAATAAAATGATAAATCTGCCCATTCCATTAGTTCAGAGTCAGAACACAGCTTGTCTACAATGAATAAGGAACACACTCGTCAGGGCCGGATCTAGCCAGCCCCACTAAGGGGGGCAGGTAGAATATCAAGGGGGCCAGTCTGGACATGCCAAGAATGTTTTGGTCATCACATCCCCCCAATCCCTTAAATGCATCGTAAACTATGACATCATCATATCAGTTCCTCTATCCATAGATTTATTTTCATATTTGATCTCTACCCTCTGCATTTACCCGGGCTTGGGACCGGCACAAGTAGGACACTGGCTGATGTCCTGCTTATATGGTAAATTCTCCTCCCACATGCACGTTCACGACACCTGGAGCGAGGCAGTGCCGCCGCCATTGACCATAGACCGTGTAGTGTTTAGTTTCAGTTTTGTTTCTCTTTCACGTGACGACACTGCCCCCTGCTGCAGCAGAAGTGTCAGGCTGCCAAATAAGGAGAAACCCAGCAGAACCGGAAGGCGGCGCTTTCTTCTGATCTCTGAGTTGCTCGTTAGGAAATAATTACAACGTATTTTGAGTTATAATGGTGCAACGCTAATCTAGAGGCATCAAAGATTACACCTGTTTAATATAAAGTGATTTAAATATGGAGTCACAGGCACTTTAATTTTTGTCTTTTAGATTATTTTTATCTTTTTTTAATCCATCTTATACTTATATTGAACCAATCTTTTGTGTTTTATATTACTTTTTATCTGTTTTATTTGGATTTCCCCCCCCCCCATCTTATCTATCTATTGAACCTCTCTTTTTTGTCTTTTACTTTATTTTTTTAAATTTTTATCCATATATCCTTTATCCATTTTCTATTGTTTATTGTATTTCTATCTTTTTTATTTCTTTTTTGTATATTTGTTTGTTGTTTTTATTTCTTTATGGCTTATATAAGCAACTACAGCAGGAGTCGTCTGCTTTTCTGTGCAAAAGTCTGAACGAATGCGTCCGTATCCAGGCCTGTTGTTATGGTCTTCTCATGAGCCAAAATAACTAAATCTCTCTTTCTCTCATGTAGCATAGTGCGGCGGAAGGGTGAACGAACACGAGACAAAGTGGAGAAAGAGCTCTCGCCTGATGCAGATGATATTCCAATGACAAGGGAGGTCACATGCACACGATGGAGCTGAGGAAAAGCATTCTTATACCCATGTAGATATTTGCAAAAGGTGCAGAGATACCTATCATTGTTCTCGCCAAATTTACGACATGGGAAACAAAAGCATGCATCAAGCTTTGCTGAATATTCGAACCGTGGTCTCCCACGATACCAGCCTGGGCAGAATGAGCGCGTATTCTTCCCAAAATGACGCTTGGGGAAAACCAGAGCTGTGGGTTGTGACGGCGCTGCTGTGTTCAAACCGGTGATCGCATCACCCGCAGCGGCCAAAGCCGGGCTGAGAGCGACAGGGACAGCGGGGATTGCCGTGCTTGTGCAACTAGAATTAGGTGTACTGTTGCACCGGGAACGGGGGATAGAGCCGGTGGCTGGCGAAGGAGCAGTCCCACCCGACGAGTCGGGTAATATTTCGGTCTCTGCTGCTAACGCTGCAGCACTGCAACTGCTAGGTTTAGCTTTAGCAATCAGAAATCTCCGCATGGGCGACTGAGTCGCCTCGACTCGGTTCTCTTCAAATATAAAGAGAGTGACGCGGAGAGAATGAGAACCCTTTGGGGGGGGAAGAGTAACCAAACAACTCCGGTAAAAATCAGCAGAAGAAAACCAAAACCGTGGCTCAGCTAACTGCAGCAGTCTGGCAGGCCAGCTCTACTGAAACTGAGCAAGCGACAACGAAGTCCAGCCACTGGCCACACCCTCCCTATGCATCCACCAATCAGTAGCTACTTTGAATGAGGACAAACTGAAGAGAGCGCTCACTCTGACCATTTTTCACTGAAATATTTTTTAAATTTGATATTTCTGTATGCAATTGCATTTGGGGGGCAGTCATGGAATTTGGGGGGCAATGCCCCTCTTTGCCCATGCCTACATCCGGCCCTGACTTTCTCCAACGTGTCCTGGGTCGACCCGAGGGCCTTCTGCTGGCAGGACATGCCTAAAACACCTCCATGGGGAGGCGTCCCGGAGACATCCTAACAAGATGCCCAAACCAGCTCAACTGGCTCCTCTCAATATGGAGGAGCAGCGGTTCTACTTCGAGTCTCTCCCGAATGTCCGAGCTCCTCACCGTATCCCTGAGGCTGAGCCCGGACACCCTGCAGAGAAAACTCATTTTGGCCGTTTGTATCTGCGCTCTCAGTCTTTCGGCCATTACTCAAAGCTCATGACCATAGGCGAAGATCGGGACATACGTAGATCGACCGATGCTTTCTGGCTCAGCTCCCTCTTCACCACAACAGATTGGTTCAGCGTCCACTTCACTGCAGGCGCTGCCCCAATCTGCCTGTTGCTCTCCTCCTCCCTCCTTCCCTCACTCATGAACAAGACCCCGAGATACTTAAATTCCTCCACTTGAAGCACGACCTCTCTCCCAACCCGGAACTGAATGTTACCTCCCGATCCGGACTGGGATATATATGTATATACTGATTGTTCTCATTATTTTTAACACATTTAAAGTCAGGGTTGCACATAACTGGCGCGCCAGTCCGCAAGCGCATGTGTGGGTACCGTACCCCTCTGCCCAAACGCGCCTCTGAGAACCAGTACCCTCGCAGCACAGATTGTGCATCCCATGAGCTGACGAGCTTCACATCCTACTGGTGACGGAGCGCTCACACTGGGGAAGCTGTAGACTCTAGAAACAGAACTGTCAAAGGTCCTCAAACGATGACAACAACCAGCTCTGTGGTCCAGAACCCCTGATCCTCCGTCCAGGGGGAGAGGGTGTGTCAGACCACTACGGGGCTGATGCCTGTAGCAGTGCATACATGGTGCACCCCACCCCCTACTGCCTCCAGGACTGACCTAATGTGAGAACGCTGTAGGAAAGCCAAGCTGAAGGTTTTGTTGACCATTTGAGACCAAAAACACAACCTCCAGTTCAAAAGGTTAATTTAGTCAGAGTAGCTCTTTTGCCCGTTTGTTAATCGTTTTGTTCATTTCAGTTACATAACAGGGTGTTTTCCCAACCGGCTCCTGCTGGCCTGCCTGTTTTTATTCCCTTATTTCACACGTATGATCCTAATTTGTGCCACGGCCGCCATTACCCTTAATATAATTCAGCAGAAACGAAGCAGAAGTCTCACAAGATTAATGCAACTTGAGTTAGTTAAGTGGTTTCATTGGGACAAGAGTGAGAAATTCAGCTTTTTGTGGGGTTCTAAGTCCAACAATAAAAACAGTGTCTTGTCAGAACTTTTGAATTTTAGGCATTTCTGATCGTAAAGTCCCCCCTTTCCAGTTGACCTTTGGGAAAGGTTTCACCATAACAAGCGTGGGAAGAGTTTCTCCACGAAGAGAAGCATGAAATGTCTCCACTTAGAGTATCGCTTAAATTTAAGAATTATACACTGAAAGGCATTGCAACACTTTGAAAGGAAGCAATTATAGTCAGAACCGAAAGATCTACAGGAACGAGTAGAACACAGAGCGACGGAGCGGAACGGCCTTTGCTGTCAAAGAAACCCGGATAGGTGCGAGGATTCTAAAACAACCCCTCCCCGGTCTAAACTCTCTCACACCCACTGAACTGCCCCCTCATCCCTTCTGTTTCTTCATTTCACGCAACACTATCCAAGGTGTCGGTGGAAACTGGCAGACAAGGTCCAATTTTACACACTCGCTGCCCAGACCTCGGTTGTGTTATAATCAGCTCACTGTTTCCAGGCAAGGAGTGGAAAGAGATAGATGAAAAATCTGACGCGCAGGTGCATGCACACATGTGCTTCCAACGCCCTCCCCCTGCTCAGACAAAAGGGTATTACCAGGCACACAGGTGGCTAATGCTCAGGGGTTCCTTCTCCCAGCCTTACCCTTAAGTGGCAGACATCACACAGTTTATGAATGCCGTCTCCCTTGAGGCTAAGTGAACCGTGCTGGCGTGAAAAGTGTTTCCTCTCACTTGCTTTCCAGCCTCAACGAGACCTAAAATGTTTAAGTGCTTAATCCCAATTAATCTGGAGTTTACAGAAATCCGTTATTAGTCGACAGAATTAGTTTAGTGGTCCTAATCCCTTGACAATGAGCGGAGGCGTTGGCATTAAACCACACACATGGGTAGATCTTACCAAGCAAGGACAGAGCTTAGTTTGGGACAAGGTCCAGTCACACGAATGACGACGGAGTTGATAGGAATTACATGAAACTTACAAAGGTTTTTCCTTGCCTGACGCAACTGGCTTCTGTCAACTTAATTTAGACAAATAGTTCAGATCTTTGGTTTCTGTGGAAAGGTTGTGTTCAGTTATTATCACATCTGTTGTAGAAAACTCTTTGATCGACTTCAGTTTGAAGAATCAGATCAGTTCTGACAAAACGGATGAGCTAACAGCTAATGGCTAGTCATGGTGAGACGTTTTACAATGTTGATTTCTGGCGTATTGAAACTAATATTTGAAAAAGATTTCAACAGTTATGGAAAAATCTTTAAAAAATATTTTTACATTGTTATTAAAAAACTTAGCTGTAATATATATCAAAGAAGGATCTGTTTTTTCAAAAATGTATATTTTTAAAAGTTGCTAAAGATACAACATATAGCATATATTTCCCTGCAAATGCATACTTTTAGAACCATTACTACGTAATTTTAAATTACGTAAAGGTAAATAATATTGTAGTTAGCGTTAGCATGCTAACATGCTAATGTTAGGATTGACCTGTTGGCATGCTAATAGTGTGCAAATTTCATCATTAGCATGTTAACATTCTAATGTTAGCTTTATGATGTTATTATGCTAATGTTAGCTTTAGCATATAAACATGCTAACATGCCAATGCCATTGCAAGCATGTTAGCTCACTAATGCTATCTCGTGTAGCGTTTGGAATAACTATTAGTTATTTTAGCCACACCCTCTTCTCATAAATATTACACTCATTTAAAGATTAAGATGAGACGTTATGAACTGTAACATTTAACCCTGATAATAGCTAATATTTATTGAAGGTATCTTTAGGTTTTTTGAAAAGAGTACAGTGAACTGAATACCTTATTAATAATGTGAAGCTGAGACAGGATTGAACAATCATTTAATTTGAAAAACCTAAGAACACAGATAGATAAAAACAGTTTGAAAGTTTGATGTAAACACAATTAATATTCTTAAACATGTTGAGGATGTTAAAGATAGTTTTAATTGTGAGTTTTAACGGACCGTAGCATATGTTTTAATGACTAGGGAAGTTAGTTAATTTAGTTAACCTAGTTGGGACTTTAAGAGTCAATTTAGGGCTATTTTGAGTTGCTATGGAATTTGGATGCTTAATTTAGTGTGGAAGAATTAAGCTTTATCAAAGTAAGGCCTGTCGATCAGAAAGGGGTTTACTGAGTTGCAGAGGTCTCGTGGGTCCAGCAGGGTGAGGGGCCTCTGGCAGAGGTGGAGCAGGTCCCCGGATGAAGGCCCAGTTCCCAGAGGAGGCAGGTTCACCTGGGAATCGTCTGATGGCCCTGAGATCCGTGCGTCAGCAAGGGAGGTCACCATCGGCATGGTGACCGCAGGTTGAGCCTGTCCCAGCTTGGTTGGTTACTGGGACAGCATTTCTGTTTGATGCCGTTCGAGAGTTTCCGCAAACTCTCCTGGACCGGCAGATAAGGATGTAGAGGCGCCCACGCAAGCAGGCGTCTCTCGAGGCCTTGTTCAGAGCTGATGAGGGTTCAGCTCAGACTGATTTGTACCAGAACTGAAGATTAGTTTTGAGAATAAGTTATCTTAAGTTTAACCAATCAGAAGATATTAAGTGTCCCAACCAAACACGAGTTAGTGGACTGGTGGACGGCTCTGATTGGGTAGGGGAACTGTGGGGGGGTTACCAAGTTCACATGTGACTTCAGCCCGTTAAGCTCACATTACAGTATATGTATGTATTTTCATATTTGATCCATACCCTCTGCATTTACCCGGGCTTGGGACCGGCACAAGTAGGACACTGGCTGATGTCCTGTTGAGGCTGCATTAATCTGGATTTTTTTTTTTCTTTCTGTGTCATTTCATTTTTGTCTTTTATTTTATTTTAATCTTTATTTTTTTAATCTTATCTATTTAACCCTTATTTTTTGTCTTTTAGATTATTTTTTAAATCTTTTGTTTTAAATCTAGTTGAGATCTAATGGTATCAAACTCTAACTTTAATGTAATAAACATGAAATATGTTTGTTTTTTCCCTAAAGGAATTCATTTCTTTCCCCTCATAGTTTTGTTGAGGAATTGTTTGGATTTAATTTACAAGCTGATTTTTAAACATCTTAATGATTGTTCTCAAACTAAAATACTTCATTGGTTGTATTTTTGCATGAATGTGTCTATTTTCATTAAATGTTGGGTGTTTTTCAAGGTTTAACAGTTTTCGAAACCCTTTAAAGGCACACTATGTAACTTTTTCATATTTTTAAATCTTTTCCTTGAGCCAGTCTGTGCTAATATGACCCTTTACAGGGTTAATGAAAAGTCACTCAGCCACATCTGGTGCTTAATTAATTTAAAAAAAAATATATTTTTTTTAATTCACAAGAAGGGAAAAATATTTAACTATTTTTAGGGTCTTTTGATTATAAAAAATGTTGAGTAGTTTGAGATGCTACCCATGTAGCTTAACATGAAACTTTAACATGGTATTTATTAAAATCATATAATAAAAAAAGAGATTCCTAAAAAATGTCCCATAACCCCCTGCTCTTACGTAAACTGCTAGATTAGACATTTTATGTAAGGACACTTTGGATCTTACTACATTTTAACTAGTCATTACCTTGTTTATACTCTCCGTATTCTCTATTTCTCTTAACTGAGGTTGTTCGAAGACTAACCAATGTTCTTATTTTGTTGCAAATAGTGATTTTAATTAGCTCCTATTATTCCAAACAGACTTCCCCCAAGAGACATGGGCTGTAAGTTATTTTTAGCTTCTCCAATTACCATTAAAAACTGACTTTTTTTCAGTGTATTTTGTGGGGAACAAAAACAGGAAGTAATTTCTTGCAGGATTTAGTACATGCATTTAATTAGCACTTATAATAAAATGCATTCACAATAAATATTAATACGGGATTAATTTAAACAGCCGAGCCACTCCGATCCAAAGTTTGCTTCAAAGAAATCGAAATGTGTGCGGACTGAACTCGTGCAGGTTGTTCCGTAGCACGTCGGCGCTGTCATCTTCCTGCACTCGAAACCGTAATTAACAGTTGTGTGTCACGGCGCGTAATTGCAAGATGCGAGGGATTAATCACATTATCTCAATTTCAGAGCTGCTCAGAAGGGTGCAGAGGCAGATTGGAGCTCTCCTCCTGCATCCGAGTCTCACGCGGGGTCTCTCTCGGGAACTGGAAAGAGTCTAATCCTCTTCTGTAAACAAGAGCAATCATTCGCCCGACCTCGTTTGTTTTCACTTATTTACTGCTCGGCTCCGGTTAGATAACTTTATGCTTCGGGTCGGGGGAGGCTGACATTATCCGAGGCGAGGACGGATGGAGTATTGGGAAGGCATTCGTCTCCACGCTGGGTGTCGAAGACGCTCTGATTTGATGAAACACGCGCCGAGATCGGAAGATAAACACGCCATTATCGCTTATTTATTTCTTTTAAGCTTGTAAAACATAGAAGCTGATTCCTTTTTTTTTTTTTTTATTATTAAAGACGTTTTTTTTTTTAATGTTTTTAAAAAGGTACTTCAAAAAGACTTAGGTTATTACTGTATTTTTACATCATCTGAAGCTCGACTCATACGTGACCTTTAATAAGAGTGGAAATCCTGCTTAGACGATGAATATGTCAAACGGCTTCCACATCAGAGGCCGCGCACATGCCTCCAAACCTGCAGCGCGCCCGCCCTGCGTCAACATTTTAATTTCTCTGCTAAAAATAAGGATTTAGGGGAACATTGTGAAGTAAATCTCCTCAGCGTGGGACTTTGTGAAGATAAGGTCATGTGTTGATTTGGTCCAGCATCTCTCAGCTGGAGCAGGTGTGTGTGTGTGTGTGTGTGATGTCCACCCTGAGCACAAACGTCCATCACGTTGGGAGAAAAAATATTAACCTTTGGAGAGCTAATCTAGAGTGTCCAGATGTCGTCGGCTGTGTAATCATGTGACTTCCTAGGATTTGCGAGGGTACTTCAATGCACCACTAGGGACTATAGAAAAGTCCACAAAGTGTTAAATTAGAGCTTAAAAACAGCTTATATGCTGGTTACACATACACATTCTGTCTAAAAATACCATTTGAAATGTTTATTGAGGGCATTTTTCTAGTCAAAAGTGCCCCTTTTTGCAAAGCTTCTAAAAACGCTTTTTTTTTTCATATGTGGACCTGTGACGTCAGCTAAGGGAGCTCCTAGCTAGGTGGCGCTGCTTACAGTGTTGTCAGATGTAGATAAATAAAACATTTGTAGGATAATTTAACACTCTGTACGATCAATAATCCCATAAATATGATCATTTGAGCCCTTTGTTGTGTGGAGTTTGTGTAACAGATGCTTGTTTTAATCATTGTGTAGATTTTTTAAAGCTAAACTACTTTAACATCTCAGACTGGCACCGCTCTAGTCTGCCAGCTGCCTGCTCGCTGTCGGCGATGAGTTGTTAGTTTTAGGTTAGAGCGCTCTTTAATCCAGTCGGTGTGTATTCATTTTAATAAAAAATGCTAAATTATTATGTTTATGAATGCCAATCACCAGTCTGTCAGGACACTGAGTCAACAACGGGACGGCTTCCTTACCGGTACGGTGACTTCTGTTTGGAGACGAAAAACCCCGGTGGTCCTGGTCTAGTCCAGGACTGGATGTGATGCAGTCCCACATACCAACGAAAAACATTCAGTGTGACTCTAAACAGGCGCCGTTACTTCGATCCATTCAAATTAACACCGGAACCGCTGTTAGCACGCAGCAGCTAACCGGAGCTAACGGGGAGATTTGTTTCTCGTTTCCATGCCAGGTTTGGTACGGTTCATGGTGGGTCGTAGTCCGGTACCGATCCGTGATTTCATGAGAGCATTTCCTTCAGGTGTCTGACCCTCACCTGGCAGGCGGGGTACAGTAAATCCATGCCGCGATGCTCTCCAGAGGGGCTTCCTGGTGGGGGTGTCTCTAGAGGGGCTTCCTGGTGGAGGTCTCCAGAGGGGCTTCCTGGTGGGGGTCTCCAGAGGGGCTTCCTGGTGGGGGTCTCCAGAGGGGCTTCCTGGTGGGGGTGTCTCTAGAGGGGCTTCCTGGTGGAGGTCTCCAGAGGGGCTTCCTGGTGGGGGTGTCTCTAGAGGGGCTTCCTGGTGGGGGTCTCCAGCCTGTAGACATCCGGTCAGCCTCGAACCGTTTAGCTGCATCCTGTGAAACTTCTTTATAAACTCTTTCATTTCTTAACAATCCATCTAGCTCGTCCTGAACGCAGCTCAATGTTTGGAGCTCTGATGATCAAACCTGGTGCTAAACGCTGGTATCCGTGTACGGTCGATCTCTGCTCACAGACCCGAGTGAGGAGGTGGGTCACGGTCTACTGCTGGACCGGCAGGCTGGGTACAGCCTTACTGGACTGATTGTTTTTATCTTCTTTTTTTTTTTTTTAATCTTAATAAAATAACTTCTCACTATAGTAATAAAGTGATAAAATAATGGCACTCTGGGGGTTTGTTTTGCTCGTCACAAGCAGTGATCAGTTGTCTTTTTTTTATTTTTTTTTACTTTTTTATTTGAGCTTAACAGTGTTATATCAAACAAAGGTACAATTGCTCAGTGTCTTTTTTTAGACCCCTCTTTCTACCATATGCATATGCATATACAACGATATTTAAAAAATTAATAGTAATTAAAAAAGTGAAAGAAAAAAATTATACATAAAAAATAAAAATAATAATTAAAAGAAAAATAGATAAAGAATCAACAAGCAAAAAAAAATTTTTTTTTAGTTCACCTGAACTGTCGTCTTTGTCGGTTTTGGAGTTTTCTTTATATGTTTTGTTAGGTGTGGACATTATTATGTCTGGTTAACTTTTGTAATGTTTAATCGTTTAGTTTTTACCGTTTCCTTTAACCCTGGCTTAGCCGGGTTGTAACAAATACCTTTTTAGCATGAATATAATGAATTTTGAACATTTGCTCAGTATGCTAAAATTAGCATGCTAGCATGGGGATTAAATGGATTTAAAAGCTAATGCTGAAGTTCTGCTAATGCTAATATTAGCATTTTAGCATGCTAATCATTTGAACACTATTAGAAACTTTAAGATTCCTTTTCTTAAAACGATATTTGAGACATTCACTTATGCTTTAATCTGTTATTTTTAGCTTAAAGTTAAAAGCTTTCAAACATTTTAGCTAATATTGAACAAGGGTTCCTTTTGATTTAAAGCAGTGGTTCTCAATTAGTTTCTTTCATTCTGTTGTGCATTGTATTAATATGTCAAAACCTTCACAGTGTTTTGATTGACATCTTTCCTTGTATTTCCTCACAATGGAAAGTGTTTCTTTTCCATCAGTCTCTATAATAAACCTAGTATGTTTTTTTCATTTGGCTGATGCTTTTTATCCAAAGCGACTTACGTTTTTACAGCTATAGGGCATGTTGTGATCTGTGGGGGGAACCAGAGCACCTGGAGAAAACCCACACATGCATGGAGAGAATATGCTAACTCAACGCAGAAAGGCCGCCGCTGAAATTCGAACTAGCGACCTTTCCTGCGAGGCAGCAGTGCTAACTACTGCGCCACCATGCAGCCCTGTTTTTTGTCAGCCATCTTACATACACCATGTTCTGATCTGTGGGGGGAACCAGAGCACCTGGAGAAAACCCACACATGCATGGAGAGAACATGCTAACTCAACGCAGAAAGGTCGCAGTCGGGATTCGAACCTGCGATCTTGCTGCGGGGCAGCAGTGCTAACTACTGCGCCACCATGCAGCCCTGTTTTTTGTCAGCAAAAACTATTTTTTGCTGACATCTTACATACACCATGTTCTGATCTGTGGGGGGAACCAGAGCACCTGGAGAAAACCCACACATGCATGGAGAGAACATGCTAACTCAACGCAGAAAGGTCGCAGTCGGGATTCGAACCTGCGACCTTGCTGCGAGGCAGCAGTGCTAACTACTGCGCCACCATGCAGCCCTGTTTTTGTCAGCAAAAAAGCTTTAGCTTAAACCGAACGCTGACATCTTACATATGTTTTGATCCGTGGGGAAATAATGTGATAATAATAACTCTGAATGTCAGTATGCTGTTTTCCATACAGCATTAGGGAGTCATTATTGTAAGGGTGGAAAATTTAGCTCTTCATCATCATCGGTATCAGAAGACGTACGCTGTACATTTGTTTGGTCTTTCCCTAACGGTGGGATAGACGGCAAACAAGGATAAACATTTCTACCCATCGTGAGCTCCTGTTTGGGTTCGTTGGCATCCTGAACGCCGCTGGTTGTTAACGTTTGATGCTGGTCCTCCGGGTTCTTGCGTATTGCAGGTAGGACCTTATGCTGACTAGGAAGAAAACCTCTTTGTTTTGTGATCTCCTCCTGAGAACACTCATATTTCTGGCGTTCGCTCTCATACACAATGATCTTTCCTTTCAGTGCAAGGACCTCCTTCTCAACAGCTTTCCTGTCTTTTTGTGCCACCCAAGAATTGTAGACATAAGTGTTCATGTTGTCCAATTTTTCTTGGTCTTCTTCAATTTTTTTATTTTTGATGTCCAGTTCCTTTTTTAGCCTGTCACAGGTGAAACACTTTTGATTGGCTAGGAAGGAATTAAATGCCTCCTGAGGGTTTCTCTTCTTCAGCTTCGGTATTAAAGACTTGTTCTTCTGGAAGAGTTTGCGCAACGTAATCTGAGATTGTCTCACATTTCGTGGAATTACATCGAGTTCCTGTTGAAGGTGTCGGATGCTTTCTTCCAACGACCTCTTTAACTCGCCTGATGTGTTATGATCATTCTGAATTTTTTCTTTTAATTCCATTACGAGTTTTTCATTCATAGCTTTATTCTTGAGAAGTTGGTCACACTTGTCTCCCGTCTTTTTTAACTGATATTCTAATATTGAAATCTGTTTATCAGCTGCTGACAACTTTTCTCCACAGGACTTTTCGATACGTTGAACCTCCACGCTGGCGCTTACCAGGTCTACAGCCAAAGCCTTACATTGCTCGTCAGCGAATTTCAGATCTTGTTTATTTTGAGCATTCGCTTTTGTAATCTCAATAAGCTCTTCAGTCATTTTCCTGCTCTGGCTATGTAATGAGCTGTTAAATCGTTGAGCTTCTGTCAATTCTTTCTCCAAACACAAGCTTTTATGTTGAAAATGTTTCAACTCCTTCTGGAGTTTATGTCTTTCTTCTTCCAGCGCTTTGTTCTCTCGTGTCTTCTGCGAAATCTCTCGATTCGCGCCGTCTCTCAAAAAGCTCAAGTCTGTCTCAAACTTACGATCCTGACGCGTCAATTGATAGTCGTATGAATCACAAGCTCTCAGCAGCTCTTCAACCTTGAGTTTGCTATTGTGAGCTTCCAATTCTGATTTTTTAAGCTTGTTTTGATAAATTTGGAAAGTTGTCTCAAGGTTTTTGTTTTTTCTGGAGAGCTCAGCTACTGTATCCGATAGCGTTTTATTTCCGTTCATTAGTTTCTCGTTGGCGTCGGTTAAATGTCTTTCAGCTAACCTCGTTTTGGCCAACTCTTTTTTATTTTCCTCGAATTCATTAGTTTTTTTAGCTAGCTGGCCTTCCATCTTCTTAACCTCATCTTTGTAACCTTTTAACCTCGTTGCTACAGCAGTTGCTTCGTTATTCTTTCTCGTTACATCGACCAGGTTTTCTTGAATTAGTTTCCTCTTCCTCTCTGTCTGCTTTAATGACGTTTCAAGTCTCTTATTTTCCTTTTTAAGCGCGACAATTTCATTGTGATTATCTATTTTGAGGGTTGTCAAATCAGCGACTTCCTTTCTGAGCCTACTACATTCCACTCTGTTTTTCTTACAGTCTTCTGTGCAAGGCTCCAAACACTGAAGCTTATAGTCAAGAACCTTATACCGTTTTTCAGCCCTCTTTAACTTTGTTTCCAGATCCGTACAATTAGTTTCCAGATCCGTACATTTAGTTTCCAGATCCGTACATTTAGTTTCCAGATCCGTACATTTAGTTTCCAGTTCCTTATAGGCGGGATCGTTCTTTGGATCTGTCTGAGGATCTACATGCTGTTTCTTTTTCTGGTGTCGTTTTTTTTTTTGTTTGGGTTGCTGTTCTTTTTGTCCAACCTTTACATTTAGATCTAAATCTTTTTTAGAAGAAGCCATTATGTCCGTCAGATTAGAATTCTTGTCTTTGCCAGGAAACGATTTTTCAGAATTAAGATTTTTACTGGAGTACTCCTTGAAGGATGTCGCTCTGTCTTGATCTATTTGTGAAATGACATCTGTCTGTCCTTCAAAGCTATGTAGCAGTAAGAAGTCATGTGACCGATGATGTCACTGGCTTTGATCTATGATGACATCACAAAGTTGTCCTTTGATGACCCCTCCCCCTACCTGACCACGCCCAAATATTTGCCAAAAAAGGAAACACTGGACTTTTTTAGTTTATATGCTTTTTTTTTTTTTACCCCATAATAGTTGTGATTTAAAATGTAAGAAAGAAATACTTTACCAAAAAAGGTACTCTTAAAAAAAACTACTCAATTACAATATAAATATAATTTATACGCTACGCCCCTGAAGAAAATTGTTGGCTTTTTTTTTTTTTAATGAATTTTTTTTCATTAAAAAATTTAAATTTAAAACAAATGTAAACACAAAGCAGGAACAGATAGAATAATCTGATCATGTCTGCCCCTTTAAAAGACAAAACTATAATTATGTAACAAGCTTATAATTGTTTGTTAAATTCTGTCAAAATTCACCTTTATTGTCCTATTTTATTATATTTGTTTAGTGAAAGTCAATCTGTTGTTTGAGGGAAGTGTTTTTTTTATTTCTGGGTAAAACGTTTTGAACCCATCCTGTTTGGGTGACTTTACCGTAACATTATATACTGTTTATACAGTATTTATCCGAGATTATTTATCTGCTGTGAAGCTCATTATATTGCTAAAGTTTGATTTAATTTGACATATTAATAATAATAATAATAACATATATACAATATATAAAAATATGAAGTAATGAATTTTAAATTTTAATAAAAATATTTTATTTGATTGTTTGAGTTTATTTCACAATATTTTCCTCACACATACACACACTGGGGCCGTGTGCAGCTAAACCCCTTGATAAAGAGTTTTTTGCACAGCTTCTTCCGAGTGCTGCCACTCTGTAACTTCTGGGTGGTTAACGTTGCAGTGTGGTGGAGCCGTAATTTATGAAATACACAAACAACAAATGACACAAGCATGAAATGGTGGCTGTCGATTCCAAATTGGGTTTCTGCAGTGAGTTCACCGGATGCAAAAACCTCTTCTGGACCATCAGTGAATGGAAAATGCCCCGAAACTGCCCTGCAGTGGGATTGTTATTCCAGCCTCCTACAAGAACGAAAGGAAGAAAAAAATCTTAAACAATAATTATTATTTTAAATCCTGAAGGTCCACAGTCATACAGCTTAGATTCAGCAGCAGGAGTTGATGGAAAACCAGCTAAACTGAGATCAGATTACATCAAATATCAGCCTCATGTCATCATAACTGAAATAAACAGTGGCGGATGGTGAAATTTTTTTTGAGTGGGGCGCATTTTTGCTAGTCAGTTTTCAGATGCGCAAAAAAATTAAAAAAAAAAAATCACATATCACCACTAGGGCAGGGAATGATGCAAAATATTTTCATCTGATTGAATATTTTTGCTGGTAAAAATCCCTACCACCAGTTCTCTAACAATGTGGTGCTGTTAGGTCTAATTCTACACATCAAGCAGTAAAGAAATCATAAAGTCTTCATAAGGAGACCTTAGAATAATATCAATATGTAACCCTTTCACCACCCGGCTCGATATAATATGGGACTAACTTAAAATGCCCTTTAATTTCTTTTTACACTATGTTGAAAGAGACATTCTTATGTATAAAACCTGTGTCTAGAAGTTTAACTTTGATTCCTGAGGTTTCCCAAGGCAAAACAATAATATGTGATAAAGAAATAATTTTTTACAGTGTACAACTGGATAAAAAAATGATACTCACACAATAAAATACTTTTGAGGTTTTTGTATTGAACAAATGCAAATCATAAACACAAAAATACCCAGTAAAATAAAGAAATGAACCTTTGCTTAGTTTGAGTTTTTTTAGAGTGCGCTCTAAGTTTTTATGCAAGCTTGCTTTGTTTGATGGCGCCGTTGGAGCTCATATATTCCTTTATGGAAACGTTAATCCTACCAGTCTGGAGTATTCCTTTGTCCCCACGATCGCAGAAGATGCACAACAGAGTCCCAACTCCCCTGACTCGTCGCACGATGCAGGTGAGTGGCTAGATCCGCGCAGCGCACCTCTCTCCTCCCGTTCGGCTCTTCAAAGCAAATCCTCCCCGGCATGCGGCGCTAGCTTTAGCTTAGCTTAGCTCCTCCGCCTCGGTACTTGAAAACAGTTCAAACTCACTCCTCTACCATGTAGATCAGCCACGAACTCCTCCGCGGTCCTCTGGAGTAAGGAACAGGGGTCCAAGCTGGATAAAACTTAGCAGCAAGCACTTTTATAAGTTTTCCTCAACTCATGCGGTCTCTGTGCACGGCCATTAGATATCTCTCCTTCGCACGTCACTGCCCGATCCGTACCCGGTAGCACGATCGGTTCTGCGCATGCGCGAAGCTACGTCACTTCCTCTTTTCGCCAACTTGGCGACATTCAAGTCTTTTGAATGAGACTGTTAGCTCTCAGTTAGCCCTTAGCTTTTACCAACAACTTAGCCTCTTTCTCGACTGCTCGGACCATTTAAACAATGGATACCTACGTGTATAAACATTTTAATACATTATGTGTGTATAAAGATGTATTATATACTTGTTAACACCTTAAAAGATACTCTGAACTAACTACCGTAAAATACTTCACTGCGAGTACACGCGTTCTGCACATGCGCAGAACCGATCGGGTAGACCTGATCTGTACCGTCCGACTCTGCGCATGCGCAGTAAGGATCGGGCCGTCCTGATCGGGCAGTGACAGCGCGTTTCTCTCTCTCCTTTTCCTCTCTTCTCGTCTTCCTCCTTGACCCACTTCTCGCGAGTACCACTCAAAATCATGAATGAACAAGAAATTAAATACCTGGGTTTTAGCTTAGAAACAATCATGAAATAATCACATGCAATTACTATTTTTAACTCGTTTTTTCTCTTTTTATGTTTTTAACTTTTCTGTAGAACAATACAATGATCTAATTACAAAATTAAATACATTCAATGCCTCAGTGCATAATAATTATGAAATTAAATAGTATTTTTATGAATAAAAGAAAACAAAATATCCTGATTACCAAATAATCAGGTTATTACAAATATAATTAGATACAAATAAAAATGAAAAAAAAAAACAACCACAATGTGGTCACAACAGAAGTTGTAAAAGTTTCAAGGAAAAAACAACCTGGCAAAGTCAAAAACATTACTTAATATTCACAATTAGCTTTCTACTGACACCACAAACAAATAAATCCACCTATAACTAATACAGTCAGATAATTAATGTTACAATTAAGACAACAACCACTAACTACGCAAGTCATGACAATCAGCTCAACTAATGAAGTGAATTAACAACAAAATAAAGTCACATCCACTGATAAGTCCCATCAAACCCAGTCAGACCAAACTTCCTTAAAACGCCATAATAATTTAATGAAAAGTAGAGAAAACTCATGAAAAACGGGCTAAACTGTAAACCAACGTATTCAATTAGCAGTATCTGTATTTCTCTAACATTCGGCAGACACCTCAACAAACACGTCGCTATTTAAGGTATAAATTCACTCATCAGCACTTAGCACTGCTAGCTGTGGCTAGCTCCGCCTATGGGGTTTTTGAATGGGAAAATCCGTGACAGACGCATAGTTATTAAGAAAAGAAACAAACAAACGAAGTCACTCACCATTGAGTTGATGAAATCAGGACAAATGGAATCATTCGGCTTGTTTTCACAAGCGGGCAAGAAGGATTCTTTGAATAAATATCCATTTTCTACCCTCCATTAAAAAGAGAGCAAGAACTTCCGGTTTCGGTCTGAGCAACACTCCGGTCTCCTGCTGTTGTGCGCATGTCACACAGGGACGCTGAAGACCTGCATCCTGAGCGATCTCCTTGTTTTTTGCACTCAGTGCGCATGCGGCAGGAAAAAATTGCCAGTGCGCATGCGTCAGGGGCAAAAAACAATGCGCTATGTTGGGACGGCGCCCCGTCCAGACATGCGCGGTAGAGCCCAAAGAAACACAACCTATCGGTCTGGTAAAAATAGTAAGAAAACCTTTCTAAACTACACCTAAATGCAGATTATACACAGCACTTATAGTATGTATAATGGATGGATCGTTTAGTTTAATTTTCATGGTTCTTTTAAAACTATTTTGTGATTCCAATCTTCTTCTTCCTTCCCCTGTGAGACTGGTGGGGCGGCGCCCTAGAGCTACGTAGCTACCACCATCACCGATCACATGTCTTTGTTTATGACAGCTGCAAAATAAATGCCATGTCCCACGAGGAGTAGACCTCAGAGGAGACCCAGGACTCAACGGTAGCTTCTTTGGCAACACCTCAGCTATCTCACCGGAGGAATTGGGATAAATTAGCTGGAGGAAATAAGGTTTAGGGAACTTAGACTGTTGCCTTTGTGATCCAGATCAATGAACGTTTTCATTTTTGGTTCCAAAAAGTCATACATTAGTTATTGAGTATTAGGCGTGCACTGCTACTAATACCAGTGTTAATTTATGATACTGTGTCTGTGTACTTGTACTTGCAAAAGTGTTCCAATACCATGGAATTGATTTCACCTTACATAGTGTGATGCTAAGCCCTTGGGTAAATTTCAGCAGGAGGTAACATTAAGCTAACTGTAGCAAGTATGTGGAACGTAGTGGTGTAGAAGTACAGGCATTCATACTTTCCAATGGTACTGATATCAGTTGGTCACAGCTGAATACTCCTTGAAGCAGTAGTACATTTAATAGGGGAACACACCAGCTGATCATCCATGCCTTTAGCTTATTCGCATTTGCATTCAGTTGTAAAAAAAACAGTTTCTTCGGCCATTGGCACTTACTAGTACACGGTATAAAAAGTATACTCATATTTCTTTCAAAAAACTGTGCTATGGCTGCATCCCTTATCCATATATAAAGAAATCCTTTCTCGAGCATTGGTGGCACCATTTATTTGAAAAGGACATACTCGGGCACGTCAGGGTATTCAAGGTTTCACGGAAGGAGGTGTTTACGGACATTCCTGCTTGCAGTACTACTTACTTAGCAATTACAATACCGTTCGGAGCAATTACAGCATTCCTCACGCTCTCATTACAGTCATGGGGAATTGTCAGTAGGTACGTCTGCAGAACTTTGCCAGCTCAAGTCTAAAGACATGCTGCAGGGAAAGCTTTCACAACACGCCTGGCTTCAAGCTGCAGGTATAGAGGCAGCGGTGCAGAGGAGGCGGGGGAGCAGCATAGCTCTCCAGGTTGCCACGGCGCTAATTCACCGAGATGTGCGTTCAGGGGAAGCATCTGCAATGGGAGGCGCACACTGGAACGCCGTAATGACAGTTAAAGTCAGTGCTAAGTCTTATTATCATACAAGCTGGGGGGTTTTTCTTGTATTAAATCCCATCATAGTTTCATGAAGATGTTCAGAGAAATGGAAATGAAAGAGACGATGAGGCCTGACCCGGTGCACCGCTTGTTGTGTTTTAGTTAACGCCTGTGACGGGACAGGTCATGTTGTTTACAGCCGCACTCGTCTTCTTAATCCTTTTTTCTCCTCGCCACTCTCAAAAGAGCAAACTCAGCAATGTCAGTCTGCAATAAAAGAGACCCTACTTTCACTTTGAAGCCCCCTCAAGATCCAGAGACGAGTGCAAGCTCATTTGGTTCTAAAATAAGCCATCAGCGATGTTTATGACTTCTAAAAGCTCGCTTTTAGCTAGATCTAAAAAAAAAAGTCTATTAAAGCCTTATTGGAGTCATATGAGGGTTTACAGAATGTTAGTTTTTGCCAAAAAGGTCATTTAAAGGTTAAAAAAAGTTATTATTTTTACATAAATTATACTACTTACTGTATGTTCTGGTTTTTTGCACAGTAAAAGTAAAGAAAAAACCCAAAAGAAATCAAGAATTTCTTTAATAGGAGAAAACATTTGAATTTCCACCCATAAAAATGTAATTATATGAAAAATCAACTTTAGTTCCCTTAAATTTTTCCATTCAAGCCTTCCTCTACACTCAAATTTCAGAAGAAAACCGATCATGACTCTACCGCCATCTGGTGGCGCTTTAACGCCATTACAACCTGACGTCCTGTACTGACCTGGAAAAATGCTCCTCTATTTCACACATCATTAGCCTGCATCAACTGCTGACAATAATGAAGATCATTGGATTTTAAATGAACACAGTTGATCATTTGCTCCAGAGACTGATGAGGATTATTGATGAGCTCAGACTCCCACCAGCTCGCTCAGGTCTCCAGTCACCCTGACACCTGGGTATTCACCGACGAGCCTAACGGAGATTAAAGACCCGGCTGATGTGTTTGAGGTTCATGATGAATTGTTGTCAGCTTTTAGACGGTCGTAGGAGGCGTGGTTTAGAATTAGGCGAGGTTCAGGTGTGGAAAAAGCCACACTGACAAATTTTTCCACTTCTTTTTTTAGTGCGTAGACCTCACATCAACTTCTAATTGAATTCCTCGATTTCTTTACCGTCTTCAGTCCTATTATACTTCCTACCTTCTGGCTCCCATTCAGCCTTTTCACACACACTCCTGGAAGAGGAGCTGACATTCAAGGCAGCAGGCCAAACCGTCAAGGGCAACTCTGAATCCCTTAGCGAAAAAGCCTGGAACCAGTGGAAACGTCTCCTTCCAGCTAATGTTCCCTCTGCCTTGACTTGTAATTTTGTGTGGTGTGTTTCTGTCTTTTGTCTCGTCTTCATCAAGAAAAATGAAGCTCAATTAGTCTGAAATCTGATTAAAGACTCCCTCGCTGCTAATTGTTGCAATTATCTTCAATCAAATACATATCCTGTGTACTCAGGTGGTCTACTTACATCTGTCAGATGTCATCAATGAACCCTAGTGATCCTATACCACAGCAAACCCTGAACTCCAGGGGGTGCTGTATACCCACTTAATCCCAAACTATTTTATGTTTTGTCCAATTTATTTATCAGAAAATGCTTCAAAGCCATACCTGAGGTGACTTTTATAGCATTCAGTGTTACATCAGGAGGAAGACAGCAACAGAAAGGGTTTAAGTCCCTTTAAATGTGATAATAGCGCCACCTATAGATGGCAGGGCTGTACGTTAACTTTTTTAGCTCATAGCACTGCTGCTACAGAGGTTGCAGGTAGGGATGGATATCGGTATTGGTCTACCAATAATATCAGCCGATATTGGCATTAAAATGTAATATCTATATATATTAGTATTGGTTTTTGTAATGATGACACACATGACCTTTACATACCACGCACATGTTATAGATCAAACTGTACGGCTACTTCTCCTCTCTCCCAAAATGTCAAAATATAACAAATCTGATGTTTAGTTTTTGAGATATTTTTATTTATTTGGCACACCTTGCCCTAAATATTGTGTTTGTCTTTTTTTAATGAGGGCTACCACGCTTATATCGGTATCGGTTTATATCGGTATTGGAAATTAAGAGTTAGGCAATATCGGGCATCGGTAAAAAAGCCAATATCGAGCGTCCCTAGTTGCAGCTTTTTGTAGCACAGAACATAAAGTTGTAGCACTAGCATAAAAATTCCCCTTTTCTCAGTGAAGGAATCTGAGGTTGGTGGAGCAGATGCAGTAGAATAGATGGACTAGCATCTGTAGGATCAGGCATTAGATATTTGTCCAAGATGGCGGACGTAAGAGATCGAAGTCATATTTAACGTTGGATGGCAGACTGTTAATGGATTCCACCAAAAACATTTTCAGGACATAGATTTTCATCCAGTTTTCAAGACCAGGGTATTTATGCAGTTGAAGATTGATCAGAGTGATAAGACTACGGACCCATTGAGGATCAACTCGCCTAGGCCTGTGCAGGTGTTTTTTGATGTCTTCTGATATCTTTAACAGTAGACAAACTTTCTCTTCAGAGGTTAGACCTGTAGACAAAGAAACTTTACACACTGCAGGCTTCAGCACCACCAGCGGAGGTGGGCAGTCGGCAGTCACCTCGGAGGTGACGTCCTTTGCTGCATTCGCTGCGGCAGGAGTCTGAGGAAGAGACTGCTCGGGCATGGCCGCCTTGAGGCCTGCCGCCTCTTCATCACCGTAAAATTCCATGGCGGTGGCTTTACGCAGTCGGTCAAAATCACCCTTTATTTCTGGTTTCTGACGGTCAGTGAACATGTTCACCGCCAAGTTTGTGGTGATTTGAAGGAGAAAGATCTTGTCTTCTAAACATCTGTCAGGGTTGTCTTCCAAGTGTCTGTCAAATGTCCTGAAAAAAACGGCAAGCTTTTTCAGATATTTAAAATGTGGTACAAACATCTCCATTTCCTTTTTAAAGTTGTAAATTTCTTCTGAGGTGAGGCGTCTACCCTCTTTTATTTCTTTTTGTTCAGACATTGTTTATTCTGATGAAGGAAAATTTTATTTTAGATGAAAATATCTCTTAATAACTGTTGAAAAACCTTATTTTTAGAAACAGCTCCTGAAAAATGCACTTTTATGCCAGAGAGGTCGCATTTGGCTGTGTGGACCGGATGAGGAAGTGATGTCACGTCTTTCTATTTCTGTTTTAATAGCGGCGATGATCACTTTAAACTATGAAACGGCTCAATTTCTACGGTCAAATTAGAGATATTTAGTTAACCCGATCTCTTACGAATGGTTTAATATGGCCTGTGTGTTTACAACGCGCTTTATGAGCTTTTTACGGACGGAGCCGTGTTGGCGATGACACGTTAGCTCAAGATGGCCACTGCTAATGTAGCCTTGTGGCGTACGACTAGATTGGGCGGCAAGATTGTTCTTTTGTGAACAATCTTCTCGACTGAGGAATTCACGGTTCTGTAACCGATCCGTCTCACGTCTTATTGAGGACACGAGGTTCTTTTTTAAATGTCAAGTTCTAATACCTGTAGCAGCCGGTTAGTGCTCTAGGCTGGGCTGAGCTACAGAGATATTAGCGGTCGATAAAGTTACACGAACACATGAAAACACATTCACAATGGATCGTAACAGACATTAAACTTTTATAAAAAGAGAACAATCAACACAGTACAGTCACAAGCAGTTGTCAAGAGCTTTAGACTAGGTTGAATGTTGACGTGGCTTTGCTGTAGCTCCTCATCTGTTGTTTGTGAGTTGGTTGACGTGTCTCTGTAGCCTTGTCAACAACAGCTTCATAAGTCAAATAAATTTATACCTAATACTTTGTATCCAAAACCAGGCATGGCTCGCCATTTATCCAGTCAAAACCAGGCGTGGCTCGCCATTTATCGAGTCAAAACCAGGCATGGCTCGTCATTTATCCAGTCAAAACCTGGCATGGCTCGTCATTTATCCAGTCAAAACCTGGCATGGCTCGCCATTTATGTAGCGGTTTAAACATATTAAGTTTGTTGCACACACTTCTGTAAGATCTAGCTTCGCTTTGTCGGTTTTATTTGGAGAGTTTTCTCTGATACCTTCATTTATTAGTATTTACAGGAATTTCTAGGTTCTGTCAGATGTTACAGGGAGTAAATTATGTATCTTGATTTTGACGAATGGAAGTCTGAGTCAGGGATAAAGACTTTACAGTATTTATTATAAAAGAGATGGACGAACAGTTACAAACAGATTAGCAGAGAGGTAGGAAGGTTATTAGCTGTGTCCACATGATGTTAAGTGTTCTAAGTTGATCTTAATATAAGTTTTAATGACCTGAGTCTCATGATGTTTTAAGACTAAGGAGTTTATCTTAATTTAGTTAGGTTTAACCCTCAGGCTTCATTCTAATTTACTATACTCGAGTCCTTAGTGGACAAAAACGTCCGTTCGTAAAATTGGCTTTAAAAAATGTATACATTCTTTTTTTTTTTTTTTGCTTTTTTTTTCATAGATCTGTTAAACAACTTCAGCACTGCTCAAACATATAAAAATGTCAATCATTTTGAGGATTTTAACTCTTGAAATGCCAGTTTGAATACTCAAAGTCATCGATGTAATTTATGAAAAAACAAAACATGAGTTATTTTCTAAAGAAAAATTTTTTTGTGCATGGGGCATTTATTACAAATCAGTCATGCTTATGGCATGAAATATCTAAAATTTTGAATTTTGTGCGTTTATAGTTTTTGCGTAGCAACAGATTTAAAATTGACTACCCTCTAATGGACAAAAATGTCCACTTCTAAAACTGCTTTAAAAATGGTCTAGATTAATATTTTTTTCTGCTTTTTGGGCTTAAATCTTGTGAACAACTTCAGTTCTGATCAAAACAATCAAATATTGAATAATTATCTAAATTTTAACCCTTTAATTGCCAGCTTGATTGTGTGATGCTCATTTTTTCATGAAAAAAGCAGACAAAAGAGGAGATATTTTACATAAAACATATTCTGGGTGACTGAAATATATTTTTCTAAATCAGCCTTGGATATGTCAAGAATGTGATAAAATATCAAATGTTATGCTTTATTAGTTTTTGTGTAGCAACAGATTTAAAACTTCCCATCCTCTTGTGCCTCTCAAGGACAAAAACGTCCCATTGACTTCCATGCAAACCACAGGTTTTGATCCTGTTGCCTCTGCAAACATTAATCATGCATTCTGTGATATTAGGGTTTCATTTTGTATAAAAGTGGTCAAATTAGTAATTTTTACTGTTCACCACCAAAATCAATCATTTCTCCATTAGTGGCCCAGGTGAGAAACTCTTGAACATTTCTTCAGATCTTCTGCTGCTTTTATTGAAGTCAGAAGGTCAACATGACCTCTGTCAAGTAAACAAAACACAGTTTCACTTTCCCACTGAACTTCAAAGTGTAGAAAACCAAAACAAATAGTATGTTTATGACCTTGGCACATCTAATCTTCTTGTAGTCAGGTTATCTGGTCATTTCACTTCTGTGAAAGCCACGGATCAAGTTCTGGATCACCTCCTGCGGCCTGACGCTCCTGGAGAAAGTCCACATACTAATTGTTTTTATTTTCTACACTTTGAAGTTCAGCAAGAGAGTGACCCTCCCTCCATGGATCGGACCATGGAGGGTCCGATCCATGGCCTGTTTTACAGGCCCCTTTGTCTTCTTCTTCTTGTGGTTATTGGCGGTCTCAAGCACTTTATTGGTACATTACACCACCAACTGGTAAGGAGTGTGAATCAGGAGTCTAATCTCACAGAATAAAGAAAGCTTTGATTTTTGCACTCCAAGATTCTTGTTCTTAGGACTTTTTGCTTCTCAAAATGTCACCTCATACTCCAGCAGCGCCCCCCACAGGTTGTTCCTGGGGACACGGTCATAAGTCTTCTCGTAAACCACAAAACACATGTGGATTGGTTGGGCAAACTCCCATGACCCCTCCATCACCCTAGCGAGGGTAAAGAGCTGGTCCACAGTTCCAGGACCAGGACGAAAACCACATTGCTCCTCTTCTATCTGAGGTTCAGCTATCAACCAGACCCTCCTCTCCAGAACCCTGGAGTAGACCTTTCCAGGGAGGCTGAGGAGTGTGATCCCCCTATAGTTGGAACACACCCTCTGGTCCCTCTTCTTAAAAATGGGAACCACCACCCCGGTCTGCCACTCAACAGGAACTGCCCCCGATGACCACGCAATGTTGCAGAGACGTGTCAACCATGACAGTCCAACAACATCCAAAGTCTTGAGATACCCAGGTCGGATCTCATCCACCCCCGGGGCTTCGCTGCTGTGTGGCTGTGTGACTACCTCAGTGATTTCTGCTCCAGAAATTGGACAGTCCATCCCCAGGTCTCTCAGCTCGGGTTTTTTGTAGGAATGCGTGTCGGTGGGATTTAGGAGCTCCTCAAAGTATTCCTTCCACCACCCGACAATATCCCCAGTTGCTGTCAGCAGCTCCCCGTTCCCACTGTAAACAGTGTGAGCAAGTTTCTGCCTTCCTCCCCTGAGGTGCCGGATGATTTGCCAGAACCTTTTTGGAGCCGATCGATAGTATTTCTCCATGTTCTCACCAAACTCCACCCACACCTGAGATTTTGCTTCAGAAACTACCACTGCTGCAATAAGCTTGGCCCTCCGGTATCTGTCGGCTGCCTCTAGAGACCCACAGACCAGCCACGCCCTGTAGGCCTCCTTCAGCCTGACAGCTCCCCTAACCTCTGGTGTCCACCAGCGGGTACGGGGCTTACCGCCATGACTGGCACCGGCCACCTTGCGACCACAGCTAGCAACAGCTGCCTCAACGTCCCCCACTGCTCTGGGGACGCGCTCAAAGCTCTGCTGGAGATGGGAGTTGAAGACCATCTTGACAGGCTCTTCTGCCAGAAAGGCCACAGCCGGGATTCAAACCTATGACCTTGCTGCGAGGCAGCATTGCTAAGAACGGCGCCCATTGTGTCATGAATCACTTTGTGAATTTTATTTTGAAAGGTTCTTATAAAAGTTTTACATACTTATTTACTAAATGTTAACTGTGTAGCGCTGGCAAAGCGTTACTATCTCTGATTTCTGACCCCTTGGTTCATCACAACAATAACTCATCTTTTTCCTAATAACTTGGATTAAAATGACTCTTTTATTATGTTGTAACCTGAATCAACATTCCTTCCAGGACCGGTCGTGTCGGAAGACTCAAGAGATTTCCTTTAATTAATAATTAAACTTAAAGAACTCTTTGATGTCTCATTCTAAAAAGACACCACCTTTAATCCACTGTCCAGAAATGTCTTAATATGATTAATTCATCTTCTTCCAGTATTCATGAATGTTGATGTTGCATCAGTATTATTTTATGGTTCTACTTTTGCTAAAGGGTTAAAACATATTTATAATCCAGTTAAACTTCCTGGGTTTCTAATGACGAGAACCACGTGACTTGGTAACTCCGTTCCCATTGGTCCACGCGTCCAAAGCGGGCCACGTCCCAACTTCCTGCCTGGAAGAGCTGAGTCTCCGGAGTTCTCGTCAACCCCACGACGAGAGAACACGGCCTCCGTTTTCCTCCGCTACACGGAAGGCCTCTGTGCCGACCGAGCTCGTGAGTAAAACCCAGCCTCACCGGTCGATGACAATTTGCTCCGGCTGAGAAGCCAGACACCACGGTCTGCTTCTTCCCACCTGCCATGGAAAAGCCGGTTAGCCTCTGCACCAGCCGATCATGGAGCCGCTGACACCGACTCGCTCAGACACCTCCGTGCCTCGGACCGACCTTCGGTCCCGGGGACAACTCCGAGGTTCGTCCGCCAACGCTCACCCGACGGACCTCCTACACCTTCACGCCGAGGCGATCTGGAGCGGTTCAGCAAGGTACCACCCGATCTGGTAAAACCGAGGCTATTGATAAATAACACTCGATCCAGTTAGCTCAGTTCCCCTCAGAACTAACTAGCCGAGATCCCTAGATATTAACATATCGCGGGCTCTCGTCATTAACTCTCAGCTTAATAACATCAGAAGAATCTCTTAAGATGCAACTATCTACCTCATATCTGTCTGTTTATTCAATCTGTTTTCTTTAATAAAATAACTGAAGTCTAAGTCAGCTTCTGGGTTATACCTTCCAAATATACGTACGTAGGTCTCCCTTTGAATCAAAGTGAATCTAGATGCCTGCATAACCATCGGTTTAGTGAAGGTAGCTAACAGTGATTAGCATTAAAACCAACAAAACTAAGCTGATAACTTTGCAGAAGTGTGTCCGTACTATAACGATAAAATCAGGTTATATTACGCTACATAAATGGCGAGCCAGGCCAGGCTTTAAAACATAAATGGCAGGTTAGCCAGGTTTTTTTTTCATTCATAAAATCTACGTATTAATATTTGTTAGGCCTTAGCAAGCTATAAGCTAATGCTAACTAAGCTAACAGATAACAACAGCTAAGATAAAAGCACTACAGTGCCACGTCAGCTATCAACCAAAGTCTAAAACTTTGTAACTGATTATGATGGGTGTACTGTATGTTTCATGGGGTTCTTCTTGTACTTCTTCTGTGTTTTAAGCACTTTTTATGTCACTTTGTGATTGTGTTTACATGTTCCGTTCGTTTAACGGTAGCTTGGGACGCCTCGCTGTCTAGTTAAAAGAACGCTTTCGTCCGCCGAAATTGATCACTTCGGTGCGTTTTGTCTTTTGTCCGTTCGGTAACCTTTATGGTTAAATACAGACGCTTTAACAACGTCTGAATAGCGAGATTATATCCGCTAAAATAGCGTCGATTTCACTGCAGGAAA
>SSNR01000079.1:221172-330630 GCA_006937965.1 Callopanchax toddi
AAAAAAAAAAAAAAAAAAAGATTAATGCAGCCTCAACAGGACATAAGCCAGTGTCCTACTTGTGCCGGTCCCAAGCCCGGGTAAATGCAGAGGGTACGGATCAAATATGAAAATAAATATATGGATAGAGGAACTGATATGATGATGGCGTAGTTTTTGATGCATTTAAGGGATTGGGGGGATGTGATAACCAAAACATTCTTAGCATGTCCAGACTCACCCCCCTGATATTCTACCTGCCCCCCTTTTAGTGGGGCTGACTAGATCCGGCCCTGCCTACACCGAAATATGATTTTATTGAGCAAAATGTCTTGAAAACAAACATTAGCATGCTAAAAAGCTAATAATAACAGCAAAACATAAGCATTAGCTAGTTAAACAGTTTATTGTTCAAAGAATTAGCATGCTAAAATGCTAATATTATCATTGGCAGAACTTCAGCATTAGCTTGTGAAACCATTTAATCCTCATGCTAACATGCTAATATTAGCATACTGAACAAATGTTCAAAAATGATTGTTTTCATGCTAAAATGATATTTGTTACAGAAAAAGCAGGTTTACTGTTCTGTATTTGTTTTGTGTTTAAAACCTTAAAAACTAAATGATTAAACATTACAAAAGTTAACATAATGTTTAGAACAAAAGTTTTAAAGAAAACTCCAAAACCAAGGTGCCAAACCTCAAGAGACCACTCAGTACAAGCAATACTGAGGGAAGTACAGGGGATTAAGAAAATCTGCAATAGATGCAACAAATATGAAGAACTGGTTGAAACCTGCTGAAGAGCTGACCTGCAGCTTGAAATGAGCTGAAACCATTTTAAAGATTTGAAGTTTAAACAGTTAACATTTAGTAAATAAGTATGTAAATTTTTTATAAGAACCTTTCAAAATAAAATTCACAAAGTGATTCATGACACAATGGGCGCAGTTCTTAGCAATGCTGCCTCGCAGCAAGGTCACAGGTTTGAATCCCGGCTGTGGCCTTTCTGGCAGAAGAGCCTGTCAAGATGGTCTTCAACTCCCATCTCCAGCAGAGCTTTGACCGCGTACCCAGAGCAGTGGGGGACATTGAGTCCGAATGGACCTTGTTGAGCTCTGTTGAGGCAGCTGTTTCTAGCTGTGGTCGCAAGGTGGCCGGTGCCAGTCATGGCGGTAAGCCCCGTACCCGCTGGTGGACACCAGAGGTTAGGGGAGCTGTCAGGCTGAAGGAGGCCTACAGGGCGTGGCTGGTCTGTGGGTCTCTAGAGGCAGCCGACAGATACCGGAGGGCCAAGCGGAGTGCAGCGGTGGTAGTTTCTGAAGCAAAATCTCAGGTGTGGGTGGAGTTTGGTGAGAACATGGAGAAATAATATCGATCAGCTCCATAAAGGTTCTGGCAAACCATCCAGCGCCTCAGGGGAGGAAGGCAGAAACTTGCTGCTGACATCAACTGGGGATATCATCGGGTGGTGGAAGGAATACTTTGAGGAGCTCCTCAATCCCACCGACACGCATTCCTACGAAAAACCCGAGCTGAGAGACCTGGGGATGGACTGTCCAATTTCTGGAGCAGAAATCACTGAGGTAGTCACACAGCCACACAGCAGCGAAGCCCCGGGGGTGGATGAGATCCAACCTGGGTATCTCAAGACTTTGGATGTTGTAGGACTGTCATGGTTGACACGTCTCTGCAGCATTGCGTGGTCATCGGGGGCAGTCCCTGTTGAGTGGCAGACCAGGGTGGTGGTTACCATTTTTAAGAAGAGGGACCAGAAGGTGTGTTCCAACTATAGGGGGATCACACTCCTCAGCCTCCCTGAAAAGGTCTACTCCAGGGTTCTGGAGAGGAGGGTCCGGTCGATAGCTGAACCTCAGATAGAAGAGGAGCAATGTGGTTTTCGTCCTGGTCGTGGAACTGTGGACCAGCTCTTTACGCTCGCTAGGGTGATGGAGGGGTCATGGGAGTTTGCCCAACCAATCCACATGTGTTTTGTGGATTTGGAGAAGACTTATAACCGTGTCCCCAGGAACAACCTGTGGAGGGCGCTCCAGGAGTATGAGGTAACATTTTGAGATGCAAAAAGTCCTAAGAACAAGAATCTTGGAGTGCAAAAATCAAAGCTTTCTTTCTTTATTCTGTGAGATTAGACTCCTGATTCACACTCCTTACCAGTTGGTGGTGGTAACGTACCAATAAAGTGTTTGCCGACCGCCAATAACCACAAGAAGAAGAAGAAGACAAAGGGATCTGTAAAACAGGCCTGAGAGTTTTCGGAGCACTCAAAACATGCACCGCAGGCGTGGAGGAGCCTCTCAGGAGTACATTACTAATGTTGATTTGTGCAATAAGTGTTTGTGTGTTTTTATTTTTTGTAAATAAATTTTTTAACTAAAAGCTCGAATTGAATTATTTATTTTTACAGCATGCTGTGCTGATGAAAAAGATGTGAAAAATTTACTTAAATATTAGGTAAAATGGCCGACCACGACAACCACATATGGACTAGAATTAGCCCCTATCTAGAGGTCCTGAGGATGTCATTTAAAGGATGTCCAAAGGATGTTTAAAAAACTACGTCTTCTGGCGTCACAGTTTGCACCTTCAGGGGACAAAATTGGATGTGCAAACATGACCTAGAAAAGACGTCTTTTCAACATGTCTTTGCGCAGTGGGTCAGGACCGAGTGTTTTCTTATTTCTGGGTTCTCAGTCCAGCAGCTGCTCGCTGCTTCAGACCAACGTTTCATAAGCAGAGCAGGGACAGCGGCTCAGAGCCTCGTACAGTGACGGAACATGAAATGTGAACGGTGAGTGATTAAACTTTTGAGCAGTTGCACGTTTTATGCCCAGCTTTAGTGATTTATTTATTTTTTTCAAACTTGTGCATACATCTCCAATACATTTCATCATTCCTTTTGTGTTTGAAAAGGAGTAGGCAGAAGTTTTCACTTATTTTGCCCTACCCCCTTTTATCTTACTTCTTATTCATTCCCTTCTTGAATCAACTAACAATTATAGTAAATACGCTTCAGCATCTCAAACAAGAAAACAAACATCAGAAACAACAACAATGACCAAAAAAAAAGAATATATATATATATATAATATATATATATATATATATACAGGTATGTATACATATACATTACTATATCCTTCTAGAGGATATCTAGTTTATCACATTTACAAATAACTAAACAAATCGAAACAACACTTCCTCTACCATCCTAGATTCACCCTATTTTCTTCTCTCATATATATTTCCAAACTTTGCTTTTTATATTTAGTTTTAAAATGGTTTATATTATTACTGTGTTTTATTTCTGTTGCTAGACTATTCCATACTTTGACTCCTGCTATTGAAATAAACATACTTCTTAGAGTTGTTTTAGCCCTCTGTATTTTTAAATTCCAGGTTCCTCTTAAGTCATATTCCCCTTCCCTCTCCATAAACAGTTTACAAATCTCATTTGGAAGTATTTTATTTCTTGCTTTATATATTATCTGTGCTGTTTTAAAATTAACCAAGTCTTGACATTTCATAGCTTGTGTATTAATAAAAAGTATATTTGTATGATCTCTGATTCCTGCATTATTTATTACTCTAATGGCCTTTTTCTGCATTGTACTTATTATATTTGTATTACTTTTGTATGTGTTTCCCCATACCTCTACACAATAACTCATATATGGTAATATTAATGAATAGTATATTGCATACAGTGCTTTCTGGTCCAGAATATGCTTTGCTTGCCTCAGAACAGCAATACTCCTCGCTAACTTCCCCCTAACATAAGCTATGTGAGGTTTCCAACAGACTTTATGGTCAATGATCACTCCCAGAAATTTGAATTGATTCACTCTCTCTAAAGATACATTGTCAAGACATATTTCAATGTTGACATTGTCCTTTTGGTTTCCAAATACCATAAATTTAGTTTTATCAAGATTTAATGATAACTTGTTTATATCAAAACAATTTTTTACTATATTAATTTCCTTTGTGATAATCTCCACCACCTGTGACAATTCCCCACCTGAACAAAAAATATTTGTGTCATCTGCAAATAATACAAATTTTAGTGTCTTCGATACCTTACAAATGTCATTTATGTACATGATAAACATTTTTGGACCTAGTACTGAACCTTGAGGTACTCCACATGCAATCTCCCTGAAATTTGATTTATTCTCATTTATTTGTACGAATTGTTTCCTATTTTCTACATAGCTTTTTATCCAATCTGATACCACTCCTTTAAACCCATACTTTTCCAATTTTCTTATTAGAATTTCGTGATTGACCGTGTCAAATGCTTTTTTAAAGTCTAAAAACACTCCAAGTGCATACTTCCTATTGTCAATACAGCCTGTTATTCCTTCCATTAAATCGATTAATGCCAAAGCTGTCGATCTATTATTTCTAAACCCATATTGACTATTTGTCAGCAAGTCATGTTTTTCCACAAAACTATCAAATCTTTTAATTAAAAGTTTTTCTAATATCTTAGAAAATTGTGAAAGTATTGCCACTGGTCTATAATTTGTAAACTTATGTTTTTCTCCTGTTTTATAAATGGGGATGACTTTCGCTACCTTCATCTTTTCTGGAAACACCCCATTTTGAAAAGACAAAAATGCTGTTTAATGGTTTTACAATGCCATCAATAACTTTCTTCACTGTTATCATATCAATATCATTCCAATCTGTACTGGTTTTATTCTTGAATCCGCTAACAATTTCATAAATCTCTTTTCCTTCCACTGCTCTTAAAAACATTGAACTTGTATTTCTCTCAACAGACCGAAGTCATGCACGGAGGGTTGCAGCCAGACACATGATACATCAAAATGACCGGCTTGGTCCCATGATGTGTGCTATTACTTTTATAAGCATTCAGAGTTACCATGGCGATGTAATTCGCAAAGAAATACGCCAAAAAAACTACTCAAAATCCCTCTGGGATCGGTGAAAAATGCAAAAACCCACCCCTTTTCCCAAGACCACTGTGCGGACATACAATCACCTAGGGGAACAAATTTGTACCCTAAGGTACAGGTTTGACTAGTAAAAGGTACAAACTACAAAGGTAAAAATTTGTATCCCCAGTTAAGGTACAAAATTGTACCTTTTGAGGGAACCATTTTGAACCTTAACTGGGGGTACAATTTTTTACCCTTGTAGTTTGTACCTTTTACTAGTCACAGCTGTACCTTAGGGTACAAATTTGTACCCCTTAGGGGACATATATGTACCCTAAGGAGTATAAATATGTACCCTAAAAGGTACATATTTGTACCCCTTAGGATATAACCCCCCAGTTAAAGGTACAAAACTGTACTTTTGAGGGTACCACCCCAGTGACAAAAAAAGGTACAATTCTTGTCCTTTATTTCTGACAGTGTAGACCTATTCTATAACTGGTGCATATGCACTGGAGCCCCTTCAATACAAAGTATAAGAGAGCATCGGGGCGCACAATATAGCGTCCGTAGTATGCACAGAGTAAGACCGGAGAACCCAGGAGAACTGGCTCAGATCAGGATGTAACCCGGAAGCTCCAGTAGCCTGCAGATGGAGAGGGAGTTCCTCTCATGGAGGAAGTTAAAAATGGATATTTCTTTCAAAGAATCCTGCTTGACAGCTTTGTGATAACCCTGACGATTGATTCCATGTGTCCTGATTTAATCAACTCAACAGATGGTGAGTCGTTTTTTGGTTTGTTTGTTAGAGTTTAGACCGCGTCCTGCAGTTCTGCTGAGAAGTCCGGTACCGGGTCATTTTGGACCGGTTCGGATCGACCGGACTGGGTCCCTGCTCAGACCAGGCTGATTCAGACTGTCCATGCACTGAACAGTAGTTTATTTCAGTTACGATGACATCCGGCTGATATTTGATGTAATCTGATCTCAGTTTAGCTGGTTTTCCATCAACTCCTGCTGCTGAATCTAAGCTGTATGACTGTGGACCTTCAGGATTTAAAATAATAATAATTGTTTAAGATTTTTTTCTTCCTTTCGTTCTTGTAGGAGGCTGGAATAACAATCCCACTGCAGGGCAGTTTCGGGGCATTTTCCATTCACCGATGGAAAAGAAGAGGTTTTTGCATCCGGTGAACTCACTGCAGAAACCCGATTTGGAATCGACAGCCACCATTTCATGCTTGTGTCATTTATTGTTTCTGTATTTCATAAATTAAGGCTCCACCACACTGCAACGTTAAAGTGATAATATGCAACTTTTTCATATTTTTAAATCTTTTCCTTGAGCCAGTCTGTGCTAATATGACCCTTTACAGAGTTAATGAAAAGTCACTTAGCCCCATCTGGTGATTAGATCCAGAATACCACGATTGAAAGATCTCCGTCGCCGCCGTCCCATGCAAAATTGTACCTTTTGAGGGTACCATTTTGAACCTTAACTGGGGGTACAAATTTTTACCCTTGTAGTTTGTACCTTTTACTAGTCAAACCTGTACCTTAGGGTACAAATTTGTACCCCTTGGGGGACACATATGTACCCTAAGGAGTATAAATATGTACCCTAAAAGGTACATATTTGTTCCCCTTATACAACCCCCAGGTAAAGGTACAAAACTGCTTTTGAGGGTTCCACCCCAGTGACAAAAAAGGTACAATTTTTGTACCTTTTGCTGGAGGAAATGATCCTTTGGGAGCTTAGACTGTTGCCTTTGTGATCCAGATCTGGATAATTCATAGAAAATTGACAAAAATGAACATTTCCAATTTCAGTTCCAAAATAGGTTATTGAGCAGGCATGCACTGCTACCAGGGATAATTGTAGATTTGTTACTATGTGTACTTGCAAAAGTGTTGCAGGAGGTTACATTAGCTAACTGTAGCAAGTACTACTTCCTGTATGTTCTGTCTTTTGTACAGTGTAAAGAAAAACTCAAAGAAATCAAGAAATTCATTTAATAGCAGTAACCATTTGAATTTCCACCCATAAAAATGTAATTATATAAAAAAATCATCTTTAGTTCCCTCAAATTTTTCCATTCAAGCCTTCCTCTACACTCAAATTTCAGTAGAAAACCGATCATGACTCTACCGCCATCTGGTGGCGCTTTAACGCCATTACAACCTGACTTCCTGTACTGACCTGGAAAAATGCTCCTCTATTTCACACATCATTAGCCTGCATCAACTGCTGACAATAATGAAGATCATTGGATTTTAAATGAACACAGTTGATAATTTGCTCCAGAGACTGATGAGGATTATTGATGAGCGGTTTAGAATTTCTAAAGAGTTTAGGTGAGGTTCAGGTGTGAAAAGGCCAGACTGAAGAATTTATACACCTCTTTTTTTAGTGTGTACACCTCACATCTTCTCATTTAATTCCTCAGTTTCTCTTTACCGTCCTCAGTCGTATTGTACTTCCTACCTTCTGGCTACATTCACCCTTTTCACACACACTCACACACTCTTGGAAGAGGAGCTGACATTCAAGGCAGCAGGCCAAACCATCAAGGGCAACTTTGAATCCCTTAGAGAAAAAGCCTGGAGCCAGTGGAAACGTCTCCTTCCAGCTAATGTTCCCTCTGCCATAATCTGGCCTTGACTAATTGTTGCAATTGTTTTCAATCAAATACATATCCACTGTGTGTTGTTGTTCATCTGAGTGTACACAGGTGGTCTGCTTACATCTGTTAGATTTCATCAATGAACCCTATGATCCTATACCACAGTAAACCCTGAACTCCAGGGGGCGCTGTACCCACTTAATCCCAAACTATTTAAAGTTTTGTCCAATTCATTTATCTAAAAATAAACTTTAAAGCCATGCCTGATGTGACTTTTATAGGATTCAGTGTTACATAAGGGGAGAAGCAGCAACAGAAAGGGAATAAGTCCCTTTATATGTGATAATAGCGCCACCTATAGGTGGAGATGTGTATTTTTGTTTCTGCCTGGGGTAGGGAAGCCCTTTTTTCTTTGGAGCTTTAATTATTGTGCTGATATTTTCAAATAAAATTGAGTAAATGTCACCAATACTGGTAGTTATGTTAAGCCTTCCTTCTGTAGTGGTTTCTTTTGGACTTATTAGAAGTCTCATGCAAAGTTTGTCCACTAGAGGGTGCTGTAACTTGAAAACTGCAGATGTTATGAATGGATTTTTCAAGCACAATAAAACTTTATATTCTAATTATAATTTTTAAATTAGAATTGGAAGCATTGCATATAGGACACCATGTAATACTGTTGTAATCAGTTTTTTTTTTTTTTGGGGGGGGGGGGGGTATTTTAATTTTTTTTTTATTTAAAGGAAAAATAAGGAAAACCAGATCCTGAAAGCACAACATAGATCACTGATTTTAAAACGTCATGAGGCCAAAAAAAACTTGAGTTATTTAAAAATATTTGTAGATGATTCATTAATGCTTTAAAATTGATCATTGATTAGTTTGTAAAAACACAACAAACCATTGTTAAGCAGCTGTAATGCATTAGTAAAAAAACAGGATATTAAAACTGGACATTTCTTCTTAAATAGTGAGCCAACTTTTATTGGAACTCTTTTAAAATGATAAATACTTATTATTTAAGGGTCATGTGGTTTAATATTGTGACCAAGGGCAAGGCTAGAGGCCCCTAAATTGTACCACAATGGCCAACTAACCCAGGGTTAAGTTGGTGCAAAAGGAACCCAGACAGAGGTAGCAAAATGTACAGATCTTTATTGACTTGGGTTACTAAAAGAACAGCTTTAATAGTTCATTGTTTTAAAAATGTTCCCCCTTCCCGAGCAAAACACAAAACAAATTACCGTAATCAGAGTAACCAAGGACCTTTAACTGGTAAATAATGAGAAAAACGACTTATAACCACCAGGGACAAAACCAATAAAGGGATTCCAGACAGAAAAGAACCGAAACAAAACCCACTAAAATGCCGACGTGGTTGAGAGCTTATCTCCTCTAAAACCCAGTTGATAAACTTAATTTTTCCCCCCCCCCAACTGAGCAGCAGTGGCCTGCCTACAAGCAAACAAAAAAAAACACAATTATGCCACTGTAGATTAAACAACCCCAACCACCAATAAAACTTTGTAATTTACCTAAGCAGTTCAGAGCGCAGCTCACACCAGGGCTCAGAGCACCCCTAGAAGCTGCATTCCATTCAGCGGACTCCTCAAACCTTAAAGCAACCAACATATCTACATGAATAACACAATAACTCCTAAAACAGACAAATGGAGGAGCTACTCACAGCCAGGCATCCACACGACCGCATACCCGCCTTGTCACACCAAACCAACCCCTTGACTGGGCTGCACACCTTTATGCCATCAGGTAATCAAGTGGGCGTGGTGAGGAGGTAACTGATGCTACATTCACTTCCAGGGCATGCTGTCGGAACTTTGAACCTCCAACCACCTGGTTACAATATTAATGAGAGTAATTTTATTAGAGAGTTAAAAGTGACAATTAAATAGATAAAATATTCAAAAAAACTGTTAAATGTGTCATTAATTACCTAAATGTGTCATTAATTATCTTTAAATAAATAATGTGTCAAAATAATATATTCTAAATGTTTATATTTAATTATTTATTGATTTAATTATTTCATGGTCTCTGCGTTGCTGCACGTCATTAATTAATTCAATCTGTCAAACTGACTCATCAAAGTCAGTGGGCGGAGCTAAGGCTGACAACAAACATGGCGGCTTCAGCTTGGCGCCTAACAAATCAAAAAGGTGCTAACTAATAATCTGTGGTCAAAGAGGGGAATTTTATGGAGAAGTTTCTCACTGTTTGATCAAGTTTTTGACCGTACAATAACTTTATACGACGTGTTTAAGCGGTTCAGCTCTACCGGTGTTGTGTTGAAATGCGTCCCCCCGTCAAAACGGCGTCCCCACGCTGAAGAAACGAACTTTTTTAGTGATATGCAGCCATCTAAGATGCGTTTGCTTTCTACAGTGGGCATTATAAACATCATATTTTCTTGTAGCAGATCTCTTAAAGCGCTATAAATTAAACTACGCAGTTTAGAGGAAAAACAAAGAACGATATGGGTGATTTTTTTTACGGGGTAACAAATTTCAGCATAACACCGGTACAGCTGAAACGCAGAAACACGTCTTTTAAAGTAATTATATGGTTAAAAACTTGATCAAACAGTGAGGAACTTCCTAATTAAACCCACAGTTTGACTACAGATTATTGGTTAGCAACTATTTTATCTGTTAGGCTTTAAATATCTCATTAAGTTAAGAGAAGTCCTCCATTACGTGAGCCGCCATGTTTGTTGTTACCCTTAGCCCCGCCCACTAACTTTGATGAGTCAGTTTGACAGATTACATTAATTATTATGTGCAGCAACACAGAGATGAAATAATGAAAACATTAAACAAGTAAATATGAATTTTTAATCAATGAAATATTATTTTTGGTNTGTTCACCAGAAACTTCCTGTACTCCAGGTGGTAGACTAACGACTTCAACAGGGGACACCAAACCTAAAGGACAACGAGCCTTTAATGTTCTCGAGGACATGCTGACATTCATCACAGGTATATAAGCAGTCCCTCTACCAACTTCAACTAAAGTGGGTGACACCACCAACCCAGCTGGCAAAGGAAACCCATATCCCAAGGGCTCAACTAGAGTAGCCCCCGTAGAACCCACTACAACATTGCAGGTAGTAGCCACCAACTTTGTAGTTCCAGCCGGGATAACTACCGACTTCCGACCCCGCACTTTAGCTAAACCGCTTTGAGTTGAGAAATCTCGCCCTGAAGCCTTTTTGCACCACTGAAGAGCAGGTAACCAGGAAGTGGGGACTCCTAACTCAGGTGTCAGCTCAAATTGATCAGGGCCGTACTGATGAAGAAGCTGCTCATAATACTCTTTTATGACATTCATGCCAATAATACCCGGCACCGAGGAGACACTAACCTGACCCGGGGGGTCTTTTACAACCAAGATTCCCCTGCTAGGAATCACTCTCCCTTCTACTTCCAAATCAGTTTCAAGATAACCTAGGTAGGGGATCGCTAATCCATTGGCTGCCCTCAACTCCAACCAATGGCATGACTTCAATTTATCTTGAAAATGTTCCCTAAAGAAGGACTCGGAGATAGTCGACACCATCGACCCCGTATCCACAATACACTGAATCAAAACCCCAGCCATTGTCACTTTAACCTGTGGACATGGGGCTATTAAACGCTCCACTTCCTCCCCTACCCCCAAGACTGATGAGCCTAACCCACCCCCTCCTAATGTCTGGCTCCCAACAATAGGGGGTGCTAGTTTTCCATCTGCTGAGAGCCGGTGGGGGCACCAGAGGAATGTGCAGTAGATGGTCTAGAATGGAACCGACTCTTACAGTACCTAGCAATATGGCCCGGCTGATGACAGCGATAGCAGGTAACACCCGACAACCCTGGAGACACTGGTGAATGTGACTGTATAGCAGAAAGGGCCAGGGTGATTTGCGCCAATTGCTCTTGTTGTTTCTGAACTAAAGCCGTTAAAGCATCTAGTTGGGACGCAGTACCGGTAGGAGAGGGGGCCTGTAGCGGCCCATTAGCACTTTGAGTAGCACACAAAGAGGGTACAGAATGGAAAGTAGCCTTACTCTCACCAACCCCCCCCTCACGTTCCCACTTAATGGCCTCTGCCCGGACATCAAGTAGCGTATGGGTGGCATTGTCCCGCACTAACCGCTTAAGCTCTCGGCGTAGACTAGGATTATTTACATTTTCAACAAACTGATCCCGTAACAGTGTTGGTGAATTTGTCATCCTATACGGAGCATTAGCAATTACTTTTTCCATCAAACAAAACAATGCATGCGAAAATTCTTGTAAAGACTCCCCCTCCAACTGCCTCCTGGAAAAAAAGTCTTCTTGCAGCAAAATGTAAGGTTTCTGGCACCCATACAGTTCTTTTAAAATCTTAAAAACAGTCTCAATGTCCCCCCGTTCACCGTCAGTCCTATATTTTATCTCATCTCGAGCTTCACCCTCCAGATGATCAAAGACAAACCCAGGTTGATCTGACGGTCCAACATGCCTAGCACGCATGCTTGCCCGGACTTCCTCCTCCCAGTCATCGATTTCAATACCATGACTTCCCCGGAACATGGGGCACTTTCTTTCTCGAGGCAGGTAAATGAAGCGGTCCATAGTTCCTGTGTTTTCAGCTCCTCCACGACTAGGTCCTGCCTGGGCGGCGTCCTGCGACTGTTTCAGCTGATCCCGCTCCGCCTCCAACTTGCTGACCCGGTCCCGAAGCTGCTGCAGCTCTTCCGCCATGTTCGATGGAATGAACGTCCTCCCCAAGGTCTCAGCAAACTTTCCACAATGCGCCAACTGCTGCTCAGTTAAGCCGGAAACCCTTAAAAATCCTAATAGCTCTCAACCACACTAAAACCCCACAAGTCATCTACTTTTAAATTACACTCTGCCCTGTTCACCAGATCCAGCAAATGCCAACAACGCCAATTTGTGACCAAGGGCAAGGCTAGAGGCCCCTAAATTGTACCACAATGGCCAACTAACCCAAGGTTAAGTTGGTGCAAAAGGAACCCAGACAGAGGTAGCAAAATGTACAGATCTTTATTGACTTGGGTTACTAAAAGAACAGCTTTAATAGTTCATTGTTTTAAAAATGTTCCCCCTTCCCGAGCAAAACACAAAACAAATTACCGTAATCAGAGTAACCAAGGACCTTTAACTGGTAAATAATGAGAAAAACGACTTATAACCACCAGGGACAAAACCAATAAAGGGATTCCAGACAGAAAAGAACCGAAACAAAACCCACTAAAATGCCGACGTGGTTGAGAGCTTATCTCCTCTAAAACCCAGTTGATAAACTTAATTTTTCCCCCCCCCAACTGAGCAGCAGTGGCCTGCCTACAAGCAAACAAAAAAAAACACAATTATGCCACTGTAGATTAAACAACCCCAACCACCAATAAAACTTTGTAATTTACCTAAGCAGTTCAGAGCGCAGCTCACACCAGGGCTCAGAGCACCCCTAGAAGCTGCATTCCATTCAGCGGACTCCTCAAACCTTAAAGCAACCAACATATCTACATGAATAACACAATAACTCCTAAAACAGACAAATGGAGGAGCTACTCACAGCCAGGCATCCACACGACCGCATACCCGCCTTGTCACACCAAACCAACCCCTTGACTGGGCTGCACACCTTTATGCCATCAGGTAATCAAGTGGGCGTGGTGAGGAGGTAACTGATGCTACATTCACTTCCAGGGCATGCTGTCGGAACTTTGAACCTCCAACCACCTGGTTACATCTGCCCCCCCCCAATGAAATCGGTGACCCAACGATTTAAAAACTCACGACCAGGGGCGGAATAAGGCAGCAGTGAATCTAGTACACCCTTGAATCCGAGAGGCAGCAGCCCCCGCCCCCCCACGTTGAACAGGAACAGGGAGGTGATGAGGATTAGAATGCTTTCCAGCTGTTGTACGTGTCGTCCTCCTTGGCACAACTCCTGGGCCGCAAGGCCCACCCAGAACAGATGGAATCGGAACAGGGGGCAACCCGGAAGAGAGCGGTTCATTGGGGGTAGATGAATCGCCAGCGGGATCTTCAACAACCAGCCAAACCCCTGACTCAACCTCATCCTCACTGGCCTCCTCCCGTACAGACACTCCATAGGGCAGGACCTCCTGATCTGCAACCGGAGGGAGGAGGGCGGGCTTCAGGGCAGTACGATGCACTTGCTTCACCCGACCAGGGCTGTCCACTGGAGCAATTGAATAGACCACACCCCCTGGGGCAGGGGCCTTCGCCACCCGGTAGATGGCAGAACCCCAGGCATCTTGGATCTTCCTGCGCCCCACCCCTCTATCCCGGAGGTAGACTCTCTGGCCCTCCACCAATGGCTCACACAGGGTTTGGTCATCATGCCTCGCCTTCCTCTGCCTTGCAGCACCCTCCATTCGACTTCGAGCTACATCCATAGCCACCTGTAGGCGCCTCCGATGCTCCCGCATCCACTCACACACACCTCCAGCTTCTGACTCTGGAAGCCTGCCAAGGAGGAAATCCACAGGCAAATGGGGCTCTTGTCCAAACATCAGCAGGTGAGGTGACTCGCCCGTGGACTGGTGAGATGTGGCATTATAGTTGAATACCAGTTGCGGAAGGTGACCAGGCCAAAATTGTTTCTCCTCAGGAGGGAGTGTACGGAGCAAGTTGTGCAGGGTCCGATTAAATCTCTCACACTGGCCGTTACCCTGGGGATGGTAGGGAGTGGTTCGGCTCTTCTGGACCCCATACAATGCACACAACTGCTGGACCAAGGCACTCTCAAAGTTCCTTCCCTGGTCTGAGTGTATGCGTGCAGGGACCCCAAAGCGGTAGAACCATTCACGGACCAACGTCTCCGCCACTGTTGCCGCCTTCTGGTCGCGGGTAGGTACGGCCTGGGTAAACTTGGAGAATACGTCAGTCATAATCAACACCAACTCCCTTCCATCACGAGCTGGTTCCAGCAATGTAAAATCAATGGCAAGCACCTGATTGGGCCTAGATGCAAGTAGGTGGCCCAACGGAGCGTGGATCCTTGGTTGGGTGTCCTTGGCAACCACACAGCGCTCACACTTTTGGCACCAGTCCTGAATATCACGATCCATTCCTGGCCAGTAGCACCGCTGCCGCACTACCTCTGTGGTCCGCTGGATCCCCTGATGGCCATGATTCTGGTGCAGCTCCCTTAAAACTTCAGCCTGCAGGCACTCTGGCAACAGCAGCTGGAGAATTTCCTCTCCTCCATCTGGCCTCAACAGCCGACGGTAAAGCAGTTGTCCATTCTGCACAATGCGGTCCCACTGCTTCACCACACCCCTAGCTCGAGGACTCAGCTTTTCCTTCTCCGCACGGCTTGGTACTCTCTGCTGGCTCCAGAATGACCGAAAGGCACTGATGGATGGGTCAGACCCCTGCAGCCGTATCAGGTCGAGTGGACTCCGAGATGGCAGAGCGGTGATAGTAGACTGGGTAGCTTCTGGCTGAAGAAGTTGACAAACATTCCCAACAACAGAATCGGGCACCCTGGTACCTGGTAGATAGCGCTCCAACTCCGACCCATCACCAACAGGAGGACTACGTTGTCTAGAAAGGGCATCAGCATTCTGATTGACTCGCCCTGGCCGATACTTCACACTGTAATCGAATGCAGACAGCTCAGCGACCCAGCGCTGCTCCGTGGCGCCCAACTTGGCAGTATCCAGATGGCTCAGTGGATTGTTGTCTGTCCAGACAACGCAGCGGTGGCCCCACAGGTAATCTTTAAATTTGTCAGCCATGGCCCACTTCATGGCCGCCATCTCCAGCTTCATGGAGCTATAGTTCCTCTCCGCAGGATGCAGACTGCGGCTGCCATAGGCCACGGGTCTCACTTTTCCTCCTTGTTCCTGAGATAATACCGCTCCAAAACCCCAGTGGCTGGCATCTACCTCCAAAATGAATGGCAGAGAAAAGTCAGCAAAAGCCAAGGAAGGTGCACTCACAAGGCGGGCCTTCAGCTCCCTGAAGCTCTCCTCGCACTCCTCCGTCCACGCGCCACTCAGATGGGCCCCTTTGTTTTTCTGGTTACTTGACAGCTCTGCAATCAGCCGGTGAAGGGGTGCAGCTAGTTTCGAAAATCCCTCTACAAACCGTCTGTAGTAGCTGGCAAAGCCAATGAAAGACCGCAGCTCAGTGACAGTCGTAGGATGAGGCCAGTCAGACACGGCTGAAATCTTGACAGGATCAGTTGACACTCCCTCTTCTGAAATACGATGTCCCAGGTATGTCACTTCTTGTTTAAAGAACTCACATTTCTCCAGTTTCACTTTGAGTCCTTCCTGCTGCAGTCGGGCCAACACGACCTCCAACCGATTCAGGTGCTCATCAACTGTGGACGAGAAAACAATGATATCATCCAAGTAAATTAACAGTGACTGCCCATCCTGTGCACCGAACATTCGCCCCATGAGCCTCTGGAAAGTCCCTGGCGCATTACATAACCCAAAGGGCATTCGGTTGAACTCAAACAACCCAAATGGGGTACAGAAAGCAGTCTTTGGTCTATCACCCTCCGTCACTGGCACTTGATTATAGCCACAGGCCAAGTCCATGGTGGTAAACCACCGAGCACCTGACAAGGAGTCCAAGGACTCTTCGATTCGAGGCAGAGGAAAAGCATCCTTCCTAGTTTTTTTGTTAAGCTGCCTATAGTCCACACATAGGCGCAGGCTGCCATCCTTTTTACGTACGATGACAATAGGGGAGGCATAGGGACTGCTGCTCTCTCGAATTACCTGGATATCCAGTAGCTGGTTTATGTGGGCCTTAACCGACTCGTATTCTGAGGGAGGAATACGTCTGAAGCGCTGACGCACCGGGACATCGTCTGTCAGAGGAATATCGTGTGCAATAAGCTTAGTACACCCGAGGTCACCTTCATATGCGGAAAACACTGACCCGTACTTAACCAGCAGTGCCCTGACCTTTAACTGTTCTGCCTCAGTCAACATTGAGAGATCCAACCCCAAAATTTTCTCCTGAACCGAGCCTCCGGCTGCTGTGTGCGACCGAACCATAGCCACAATGGACTCATGTTCACCAGAAACTTCCTGTACTCCAGGTGGTAGACTAACGACTTCAACAGGGGACACCAAACCTAAAGGACAACGAGCCTTTAATGTTCTCGAGGACATGCTGACATTCATCACAGGTATATAAGCAGTCCCTCTACCAACTTCAACTAAAGTGGGTGACACCACCAACCCAGCTGGCAAAGGAAACCCATATCCCAAGGGCTCAACTAGAGTAGCCCCCGTAGAACCCACTACAACATTGCAGGTAGTAGCCACCAACTTTGTAGTTCCAGCCGGGATAACTACCGACTTCCGACCCCGCACTTTAGCTAAACCGCTTTGAGTTGAGAAATCTCGCCCTGAAGCCTTTTTGCACCACTGAAGAGCAGGTAACCAGGAAGTGGGGACTCCTAACTCAGGTGTCAGCTCAAATTGATCAGGGCCGTACTGATGAAGAAGCTGCTCATAATACTCTTTTATGACATTCATGCCAATAATACCCGGCACCGAGGAGACACTAACCTGACCCGGGGGGTCTTTTACAACCAAGATTCCCCTGCTAGGAATCACTCTCCCTTCTACTTCCAAATCAGTTTCAAGATAACCTAGGTAGGGGATCGCTAATCCATTGGCTGCCCTCAACTCCAACCAATGGCATGACTTCAATTTATCTTGAAAATGTTCCCTAAAGAAGGACTCGGAGATAGTCGACACCATCGACCCCGTATCCACAATACACTGAATCAAAACCCCAGCCATTGTCACTTTAACCTGTGGACATGGGGCTATTAAACGCTCCACTTCCTCCCCTACCCCCAAGACTGATGAGCCTAACCCACCCCCTCCTAATGTCTGGCTCCCAACAATAGGGGGTGCTAGTTTTCCATCTGCTGAGAGCCGGTGGGGGCACCAGAGGAATGTGCAGTAGATGGTCTAGAATGGAACCGACTCTTACAGTACCTAGCAATATGGCCCGGCTGATGACAGCGATAGCAGGTAACACCCGACAACCCTGGAGACACTGGTGAATGTGACTGTATAGCAGAAAGGGCCAGGGTGATTTGCGCCAATTGCTCTTGTTGTTTCTGAACTAAAGCCGTTAAAGCATCTAGTTGGGACGCAGTACCGGTAGGAGAGGGGGCCTGTAGCGGCCCATTAGCACTTTGAGTAGCACACAAAGAGGGTACAGAATGGAAAGTAGCCTTACTCTCACCAACCCCCCCCTCACGTTCCCACTTAATGGCCTCTGCCCGGACATCAAGTAGCGTATGGGTGGCATTGTCCCGCACTAACCGCTTAAGCTCTCGGCGTAGACTAGGATTATTTACATTTTCAACAAACTGATCCCGTAACAGTGTTGGTGAATTTGTCATCCTATACGGAGCATTAGCAATTACTTTTTCCATCAAACAAAACAATGCATGCGAAAATTCTTGTAAAGACTCCCCCTCCAACTGCCTCCTGGAAAAAAAGTCTTCTTGCAGCAAAATGTAAGGTTTCTGGCACCCATACAGTTCTTTTAAAATCTTAAAAACAGTCTCAATGTCCCCCCGTTCACCGTCAGTCCTATATTTTATCTCATCTCGAGCTTCACCCTCCAGATGATCAAAGACAAACCCAGGTTGATCTGACGGTCCAACATGCCTAGCACGCATGCTTGCCCGGACTTCCTCCTCCCAGTCATCGATTTCAATACCATGACTTCCCCGGAACATGGGGCACTTTCTTTCTCGAGGCAGGTAAATGAAGCGGTCCATAGTTCCTGTGTTTTCAGCTCCTCCACGACTAGGTCCTGCCTGGGCGGCGTCCTGCGACTGTTTCAGCTGATCCCGCTCCGCCTCCAACTTGCTGACCCGGTCCCGAAGCTGCTGCAGCTCTTCCGCCATGTTCGATGGAATGAACGTCCTCCCCAAGGTCTCAGCAAACTTTCCACAATGCGCCAACTGCTGCTCAGTTAAGCCGGAAACCCTTAAAAAATCCTAATAGCTCTCAACCACACTAAAACCCCACAAGTCATCTACTTTTAAATTACACTCTGCCCTGTTCACCAGATCCAGCAAATGCCAACAACGCCAATTTGTGACCAAGGGCAAGGCTAGAGGCCCCTAAATTGTACCACAATGGCCAACTAACCCAAGGTTAAGTTGGTGCAAAAGGAACCCAGACAGAGGTAGCAAAATGTACAGATCTTTATTGACTTGGGTTACTAAAAGAACAGCTTTAATAGTTCATTGTTTTAAAAATGTTCCCCCTTCCCGAGCAAAACACAAAATAAATTACCGTAATCAGAGTAACCAAGGACCTTTAACTGGTAAATAATGAGAAAAACGACTTATAACCACCAGGGACAAAACCAATAAAGGGATTCCAGACAAAAAAGAACCGAAACAAAACCCACTAAAATGCCGACGTGGTTGAGAGCTTATCTCCTCTAAAACCCAGTTGATAAACTTAATTTTTCCCCCCCCCCAACTGAGCAGCAGTGGCCTGCCTACAAGCAAACAAAAAAAAACACAATTATGCCACTGTAGATTAAACAACCCCAACCACCAATAAAACTTTGTAATTTACCTAAGCAGTTCAGAGCGCAGCTCACACCAGGGCTCAGAGCACCCCTAGAAGCTGCATTCCATTCAGCGGACTCCTCAAACCTTAAAGCAACCAACATATCTACATGAATAACACAATAACTCCTAAAACAGACAAATGGAGGAGCTACTCACAGCCAGGCATCCACACGACCGCATACCCGCCTTGTCACACCAAACCAACCCCTTGACTGGGCTGCACACCTTTATGCCATCAGGTAATCAAGTGGGCGTGGTGAGGAGGTAACTGATGCTACATTCACTTCCAGGGCATGCTGTCGGAACTTTGAACCTCCAACCACCTGGTTACAATATTAATGAGAGTAATTTTATTAGAGAGTTAAAAGTGACAATTAAATAGATAAAATATTCAAAAAAACTGTTAAATGTGTCATTAATTACCTAAATGTGTCATTAATTATCTTTAAATAAATAATGTGTCAAAATAATATATTCTAAATGTTTATATTTAATTATTTATTGATTTAATTATTTCATGGTCTCTGCGTTGCTGCACGTCATTAATTAATTCAATCTGTCAAACTGACTCATCAAAGTCAGTGGGCGGAGCTAAGGCTGACAACAAACATGGCGGCTTCAGCTTGGCGCCTAACAAATCAAAAAGGTGCTAACTAATAATCTGTGGTCAAAGAGGGGAATTTTATGGAGAAGTTTCTCACTGTTTGATCAAGTTTTTGACCGTACAATAACTTTATACGACGTGTTTAAGCGGTTCAGCTCTACCGGTGTTGTGTTGAAATGCGTCCCCCCGTCAAAACGGCGTCCCCACGCTGAAGAAACGAACTTTTTTAGTGATATGCAGCCATCTAAGATGCGTTTGCTTTCTACAGTGGGCATTATAAACATCATATTTTCTTGTAGCAGATCTCTTAAAGCGCTATAAATTAAACTACGCAGTTTAGAGGAAAAACAAAGAACGATATGGGTGATTTTTTTTACGGGGTAACAAATTTCAGCATAACACCGGTACAGCTGAAACGCAGAAACACGTCTTTTAAAGTAATTATATGGTTAAAAACTTGATCAAACAGTGAGGAACTTCCTAATTAAACCCACAGTTTGACTACAGATTATTGGTTAGCAACTATTTTATCTGTTAGGCTTTAAATATCTCATTAAGTTAAGAGAAGTCCTCCATTACGTGAGCCGCCATGTTTGTTGTTACCCTTAGCCCCGCCCACTAACTTTGATGAGTCAGTTTGACAGATTACATTAATTATTATGTGCAGCAACACAGAGATGAAATAATGAAAACATTAAACAAGTAAATATGAATTTTTAATCAATGAAATATTATTTTTGGTACATTTAATTATTTATTTTAATTAATGACACATTTAACTAATCAATGCTTTATTTATTTATTGCCATATTTATTTATTTAATTGGGTCGCGTTTAACGCTCCATAAATAAAGACATGAACACATTGATATGTAGAACCACCAGAATAAAGTAAGGTGAGCTTTTAGCCAAAAGGAAGTTTATTGGAATAAATAAAATAGCATTGGGAGGTTCTTTTATAAACATTATAGTTTTTTAAAACAATATTTTTAGCTTAGGATAAGATTAGATAAGACTTTGTGTTACCCCCCAAAAAGGATAAGATTAAAATATGTGTGTCAGAGCAGTTCTTTGTAATCATGGCAGCCTGACCAATGACAATGGAGGACAGGGGAGTGGAGTGGAGCTCTTTAGGGTGATTAGTTTCCAAGTTCTCTAGGTTTTTTTTTATTAAAAAGTGAATCTTTTCCCCAAAGACCTGCCAACTGATTGAAGCTTTTGCTTCAGCGTGGATGATTGAATATCCCCTAACACTGAGAGGAGTTGCTTATTTAAATAAAAACACACCCACCTGACAGCATGGTTTAAGTTTTGATTTGAAGCCTAAACCTGAAATTTTTACATTAAAAAAGTGTTGATGTTTTTTTAATTCACTTTTGTAATTTTTTTAATGTGTAAAACAGCATGCAGATTTAGACAGTTAAATTACTACATTAAAAATCAAGAACAATATGAGAAATGTCTATTTATTAATCCCAAATACATGCAAAGATTGAATTTTTAATTTTTAGGAAATTATGTGAGCGCCATTTGAATGGTTACGCTTGACAAATAGCCTGTGTTAAAACATTAATGGCTTCATAAGGGGTTACAAACTGTATGTAAGTATCTGTATAGTGGTACCCAAATATCAAAATACTTTTTTTTTTCAGCACTTCATATAAGACCTTTAAACCGCTAAACATTAAATCCAAATGTCCATAAAACACTTAAAATGTAAATTGTTTGAAGTTTTTTGGCCTTTAACGACACACTATGCTGTTTGGCTTGTTTTTAGCACCCCCTGGTGTTCGTTTTAAGGCACTGCCATAAAAACATTAGGATTATCTTTGCTCAGAAACACCTAAATCTAACTGTTCAAATGTCTCCTCAGCCTTCACTGCTTTCTACTGGAGCGGTTCATCACTCATTCAAAGAAATCAGCTGTGTTCAAGCAGGGAGAGATGGAAAACATGCAGGAATCATGAGCTAAAAACAGTCCGGTGCTAGCATAACAGCTAGCCACATTGGGTTAGCCTAACCCTCGTGAAATACGTAACTTTGTGAGATTTCAGGTCACCAGACCGGAGACTCAGAAGTTGCAAATGTGGTATTCTGGACACAAGCAGCAGATGGAGCTGAGTGACTTTTCATTAACCCTTTAATGGTCATATTAGCACATCACAAGGAAAAGATTAAAACAAATTTTTTTAATTACATAGTGTGCCTTTAAGGAAGTCCTTTATTCAATAACATCATCTGTCACATCTATAGATGGTTTTATGGACATTTTTTCCAAAGAAGAGTGTCAGATTGAGCTTGCACGCTTATGACGATTAAGGGTTTTCTTTTTGGTCAACGAATCGTTTCCTGAAAAGTTTTTTTTTTTTTTTGGCTACAACAATTTTGCTTGACAGCAACGACATCAAACTCCTATTGTTCAAATATGCTAAAACAATGCAAATTTTGAGACCAAAGTGAACATTGGTAAGACATTTTGTAAGAAAAGGGGGAGAATATTACCCCCTTAAAGGCCTGAAAATGTATAAGGTCAAAAAAGGCACGAAGCATCCGAAGGTCATGCCAGCATGATCTTACAGTCAGACAGGAAGTCTCAGAGGTTTTAAACCTAACAGCTATCGCCTTGGTTTAATATGAAAGTAAATAATTAAAGGTATGGTGTCTAAAAATGGGGATGCCTATCCATCACATGTCTAGACAAATTAGATTTCCATTCTTACGTTGGCATGTTGCGGTCCGGCTTTGCTAATCTTGCTTCTCACGTTAACGGGGCACCACGGGGGTCTCCATTATACCATATGTTAGACTTCAGGCTGTTTGTTGATAGTTTAACACCTCCCTTTGATTCCTGAGGACATTTCAGCTTTATTCTGTGCTTGTTTTGGACTAAGCGCCTCTTTGCATCCCGCCGTGTTGCCGTCCTTCACGCAGAAAGCGATCCGTCGGAATAATTACTGGAATTAGTTTCACCGTGTCGCATACCTCGGCTCCCGGTGTCGCTCCGCTATCACCGGCGTGACAGAGCGTAATTACAGTAAGAAACAATTACACAGCAGACGGCCTTTCAGGAGCTCTTACCGAGCCAAGCTATTAGCAGCACAGGCAGGCTGAGCTGTCGGAGTATCAGCAGGCACCCTGCTGTACGAGCGTTTCATGTTGTCAAAAGCTTTGACGTAAAAGGCAAAACAGAAGGCTACGGCTGGGGGACATCTTAAGCTTGATTGTCCTCTTTTAGACATCCTACCTTAGCATATTACGTTGGCGGCATCTCTGGGTCTAAATAATGATCATGGACAGTTTCAAAGGTCAGTTTTGAGTTGAAATGGGTGCAATTTTTTTGACAACTGTTGCATTTTTGCTACCACTATCCTGTTAGTTTGACCTCGCTGACACATCGCCCCCCCGTGGACCTGCTAAAACGCACCGAGTGGAATGCTCGACATCAAACCCACGCACGACCTTCAGAAGATGACAAATCTGTGACGCTTTTTGTTCCCGGGAAAGCACTCTCCTGCCTGTGTTCTGCTTTTATACGTGCTATGTGAGGGGATTTTAAGTTTATCCCACCCACGGATCAGTTTAAAGCTCTACCTCGAGAAAATGTATTCCCTTCGTCAGAACCTAACCCTGTCCCTCACACGTCTTTGATAAATGCGCTGTTCTAAAATATTTCCTTTGTAGTGCAAAGGAGGGATGTTGATCGTGTCAGAAATAATAACTCTGAGTTACCAGTCAGCACAAATGAATGTAAGTTAAGTGGCATTAAAGTGATTTATGAACGTGGTGGGAGAAATAGTTTGTTATGCAAGAATAAATTAAACATGATTTCACATAAAAGAAGAGATCAAATATAATCTGGGAAATGCAGGCAGTAAAATAAAGCAGTTAAAACTTGCTTCCTTATTAAATAGTGCTCTTTATGAGGATGGATCAAGACTTTGTACCCAACAACAAAACCAGATAGTGTACATTTTAGGACGTCTCAGGAAAACATTGTCAGTCATTTATCAGATCAAACAGCCTCGAACGTCAAACTATAGACAAAAAAGCATCAGGTTTCAATGAAAACCCATCAGACTTCTGAATAAATGTCATCAGATTGAAAGATGCCATTTTACCTTAAATGTACCCTGCACATGGTTCTGGTTCAGAAACTATCAATAGTTCTTTTTTAGAAAATCATGAGCAGTGTGTGGTCATTGGTGGGGGAAAATCATCCTTCCCTAATCTAAATGCAGGTGTACCACAAGGCTCCGTTCTTGGCCCCTGGCTTTTTAGTCCTTTTATAAATTATTTACCCAGTTCATGGTGCAGCTAGATGTACGCTGATGATGCAGTTGTGTACGTGGCTGTATAGAATATCATCTACAAAGACTACTTTACATCGGATGCTGTTGCGTTGTGGTTGCGGACTCCGCAAGGACGAAAAAACAGAGTCCAATCAGAGCCTTTACTCCGGTGCAGCTGCGGAGCAAAGTTAACTTTCCGCAACAAGTACATTTTTTCCATAGGCTGCAAGTAGATTTTCATCAAGTTAAAGAAATCATGTGCGCCAGACAGGAAGTGAGACGTTAGCGGGCGAGGTGCATCCGGTATTTTTCAAAATAAAACCTTTAGGTGCGTTGTTAAACAAAAGTACGAGAAGATGAGTGTGGCTTTGTTTATCGACTCCTGTTTATAGACCTACTTTTTATCGTTCAAACTCACGTGAACTACTGAGATTTGGTTCTCTCGCGGAGGCAAAGTACCGGAGACGTTCGGTAATAACAGCAGTCGGTGTGGGGTACATTCTAGCGGAACTGTCTATTTGCTTTGCTTCAAAGTCCTGGTCTAATAGCAGTGATTAAAATCTCATTTAAGTTTGAGAATCCCTCTACAGTGAATGCTGATTTTGAACAATTTCTGAAATTCTTTAATGTGTACACAACAAATACTTTACCGGAAATGTGTGCCCTGCACCAACTCACCCAACCACCCCTCCCTGTATGTCTACTCCCTAGTTTTATGTCTTCTGAGAGTCAATTAGTTCACTATATTGTTCTTTTTTACTCAAAATTATCAGTATTTTTTGTATAAACGTGACTAATTTTGCTGTAAACCAAATCGTATTATTCTTCCAAGAAGCAGGTCGTCTCTTCAAGTGAAAACCGGATTCTTGCTTGGTGACAGCAGCAGTGAACGAGCCGTATTAAGAACATTCGTCGGAGAGGTAAAAAAACGGCAAAAACTCACACTAGAAGGCTTGAAAACAGAAATGTGTAAAAGCAAATTAGCTTCTGAGTTATAGTAAGCCATAGGCTGCACGCTGGGTTGTTTCCCACAGATACACGGGGGGGAAACCGCCTGCCGTAGAAGCAAGACTAAAAAGGGTGAAAACTCACCACAATAAATCATTATAGATACTATAAATAAGTTCAGAACAGCAGGGGATGTGTGTGATTTGCACAGCTCCTGCTTAACTAGCTCCATAAACAAAAAAAAAGTAGAGATACGTTGTGCTTCTTGTGTCAGAAATGACACATTTAATAAATCGTATTTGTTCCGCGTAGTGGGTGGGAAACAGATCAGCTAATGGAGATACGAAAGGAAAAAAAAAAACCATCATGTCGGCGGGTCTGCTTCTTATCGGTTCGCTGGTGCGTGACCCAGCTGGAAGTGATGACGAAGGAGAGCGGAGTGGAGGGGAGAGTGTTTGCCGATGGGAAGCAGAGGGTGACATGTCAGAGTGACTGAAGTTTGTTCAGTACCAGTTTACGACGCAAATAAAGATACACCTGCTGGTTGATGCAAAGACCTGGAAATCACTGTGCTCAGTTGATTAATTTAATGGATTCATTTATTTGAGACTAGATTTTAATTTTGCCATCTAAACAAACATTGCTGTGTTTGTAATGGGATAAAGCCGAGGTGGGAATACGCTGCATGAGCTTTCTTTGAGCTTTGACAGCTTTTTAAAGGCACACTATGTAACTTTTTCATATTTTTAAAACTTTTCTTAAGCCAGTATGTGCTAATATGACCCTTTACAGCAAGGGTGGGGAATCCTGGTCCTCGAGGGCCGCAGTCCTGCACATTTTAGTGGTTTCTTCTCTTCAACACACCTGATCTGAATTAGTGGGTGATTAGGAGCCTTCTGGTTAAATCAGGTGTGTTGATGAGAGGACACCTCTAAAACCATTTTTTTTCATAGGCTGAATCTTTTGCTTTCAACCAAGTATTGTTATTAATAAAAGCAGTTGCTTTTTCCTTTCGCTTTTCTCCACTTATCCAAGTCTGGGTCGTGGGGGTACCAGCTCCTCGAGCAGGACCCGAAGGTGTTCCCCGGCCAGCCTGGAGATGTGCTTTCTACAGGTTGTCCTGGGTTGACCCGAGGGCTTCCTGCCAGTGGGACATGCCCAGAACACCTCCCTAGAGAGACGTACTCCTCCTTGAACTGCAACTTTACTGAGGTCGAGGAAATTGAGTGGCTCAGTGATCCTAGGAGCTATGTTGTCTGGACCACTTGTAGGCTACCCCTGGTAGGGTCACCCCTGGTTGTAGATGAAGGGTGAGAAAAAGCGCGGTTCAGAATCCTCTTCATGAATGTAAAACTAAAGAGCCAGAGTACCCAGTACGGAGGGTTACAGGTCCCACCCCGGAGCCAAGCTTGGTTCGAGGCCCTTGAGCAAGCGCCTAGTCGCCGTTCTTTTGCCAATCTGACGGGGCCCAAACTGAACTAGATACATGTGCTGATCTAACTGTGGACCCACCACCTGCAGGAGGAACGTGGAGGGTCAGGTGCATTGTGGATCGGGTAGGAAACCATGGTGGGAGCTTTGGTGGTCTGATCCCCGGACACGAAAAACTAATTCATTAGCAAAAACAACAACAACTCTGAACAAACCCTCATCAAAGGACTCAGTCTATTGTCAATACATTTGTTCAACCTTAACATACAAATACATACGTGTGTGTGTATTAGGGGTGTAAGAAAATATCGATACGGCAACATTTCGCAATATTTTCTGTCACGATATTATATCGATATCGTGATATCCGTATCGCCATATTTTGCTGTATCAAAATTTGAAGCAAACTATCAAATTTTACTTTATGAAAAAAAATGTAATGGAACCATTAATGATGACAGTAATTTTTGTAGTAAAATTAAAAGTATGACCTCTAGTTGGTGGCTGTTTTCACCTTCTTCGTTCCAGTGGATCAACTAGATCTAGTAATAAAACTGGATGTGTTATGTATGAAAAAGTTTTTACTATAAATTATGTTTTAAAAATCATAATATGTGGTCTTACTCACAGTATCGCACTATATCGCAATATATCGTATTGTCCGTCCTGTATCGCGATACATATCGTATCGTCAGATTCTTGCCAATACACACTCCTGTGTATACACACACACACACACACACACACACACACACACACACACACACACACACACACACACACACACATATATATATGTATAGTTTAGGCAGAAACAAAAGAAAGCTTTTGTTTCTGCCTAAATCAGTTGTGTCGTGGTATGTGTTCATGTGTATATATGTTTAGATAGATATAAATATGTTTGTGTAGGTATAGGTGTGTATGAATATATACAGGATGCTTCTGTCTACATGAATGACTTTGGTGACTGAATAAAATAGATACTACTAATAATAAAATACTACTACTACTATAAATAAACACACATATACTATATATAATGTTAGGATTGTTTAATCATGCTTTCTTAGTGAAAGATACTGTTAAAATATCATGACAAGTAGAAATGTGAAATTTATACGAATAATTTCATGCTTAAACCACTACATTTAAACACAATCTGCAACAATGGTGATAAAACTTTTCTTTTACAAGTCCTCGACCCTAAAATTGACTTATTATGAAAAACGTTACTTCTTTAAAAGAATCGAGTTCCTATTTCTAAAGGGAATTGTTCGAAGGGCCATGATTTTTTTTGGAAAGAAAAGCTGTTAACACTCTTCAGCTTAAATAAGCAGACGCCTTGGTGTGAGAAGTTTGGAGTAGGAGGTTTGTTCTCCTCGGGGAGTAAATAATTCTGAAGATGATTCCTGCAGAGCGACACAGCGGTAGAATAAAAGCCCGTCCTCTCCACAAGTCAAAGCATGTTGTAAAGCCGGTGATTGTGTTACTGTGGCCGCCCGCAGACACGCAGCAGGACAACTCCTCCTGACCGACCCGGCCCGGATTGACAGCAGCTTTTGTTCGGCAGTGATGCATTGTGGGGGCGCGGACAACTTTAGATCCCAGTCACGTCCTCAGGGGCACAACGGAGGTATCTGAGTGCAGAGACGCAGACATTGATAGCTTAGTTCTGACTGTTGTTGGATGGTGGATGGGCACTGCCTTTAGTGGAACATTCAGAGACGGTAAAGGACTCGGGAATCGATTGGTGAAGGCTTTGTACACAAAACCAGAGCAGAGGACTCGAGTTTAGGTGTACGATTGAATGAAGAGGATTAGTTAGAGGAATTAAGACGTAGCAGCTAAAACAGCAGCTGACAACCGGAACCAGATCGGAAACGTTTTCGGTCATTGTGTAAAATTCAAGGGACTACGTAGTTTAGGCCTAATCACGAATTCAGATTAAGTAGTTTTACGTGATCTGCCTAGACTAGATTCAGCAAAATTATAACAAACTATTAAGAAATGGTTCTGATTATGTTCTGATGCCAGATCAGCATTTTTGCCCTCACAAAAGTTGTTTTAAGAGAATGTATGTGAACTACTTTGTATTCATATCAACTGGAACTATTCTAATGTTTCTCTTTTCCTATAAAATTTACTTAAAAAATGCCTAAAAACTAAAGATTTGTGTCTGTCTCAAACTTCGGCTACAATATTGGTTTAGGATCAGTTTTAGCAGTTTGCTAATTTACCCAAACTTTAACCATTTATTTAGTTTTTTAAAGTCATATACATATTTCTTGTGTTTATACAGTGTCATATTAGGGCTACTGAGAAGGATAAATAAAAGTCTAATTACCGGTACTTTGTACTAGGGGTGAGCCGAATGCTCGTTTCAGACGAGTATCCGGTACGGATAATGCATTTTTGACAAGTCCGAGCCGAATCCGAATAAAATGCATCATTATTTGTAATCGTGCTGAAGGAAATCATCAACTGACTGTGTTCACGCTCTGTGAGTGGCCAGTCACACAGAGCGCCCCGCACCCATCAGCTGTGGAGAGGAGGAGGCGGGGAAGGCGTTAATCCAGGCCCTCATCAGGCCCAAAAGTAACCCGCTCCGGCTCCATCACCCGGACCGCTCCCGTGCCCCTAAACGCTAGCTCTGCTCGGTCAGAACAGCTGTACGCGCAGACCGCCAGGAGCGGCGGCGGGGAAACTGAGGAAAAACTGCTGGTCTTGCAGCGGTTCTTCCCGGTGTGAGGGTAGGAGCAGACGAAAGTTTGCTTAGGGGTTTCAGTCCTGACAGGACGCGTTCTCCCAGTGAGTGAGAAGTTCGGCGAGGAGGAGAAGGAGGCTCCGCGTCAACCTGGACGCTCTGGTGACCCGATCGTTTACCGGTTGGACCAGCGACAGTCCAGACTTTTAAAAATTCATACTTTGATCTGCCTGGTCCATAAAACCAGTAGATCAGCGGGTCCACTAACACTGGGTCGGATCATCATCATTTTGCTTTGTTCCTGCGTGATGATGCGCATTTGGCAAAAAAGTCTGCGTAAAACCGGTCTGAGACCCATTGGCTGAAGGACGAAGGTCCCGTTATCTGTCACCTGTCACGCGTCAGGTGAACTCAGCCGTGCTCGCGCGCCTGTCATTCATAAAGTGAATAGGAGCGCGCGCCGTGTTTCCCAGCTGCGTGACTGACAGCTTAAAATTCAACAGATCATCAACACTAAAACACATTGATCTGTCAGTGACGTCATCAGATTCGTCTTTACAGCTGTTTTCAGAGACTCACATTAATTCTAATGTTTAAAAAGACCCACAAGTAGTTTAACTGAAACATGATGAAAGAGCCCTGCATGCTGTAACATGGATAATAAAATAAACAGGAGAGAAATAAAGTCATTTAAAGGCAGATTTAATCCATTACTGATAAACTGTACAATCACTTTTTGACAGGTGAAAAAAATCAGTTTGAAGTGATTTGATGTGGTAAAAAAAAGAGAGTTAATCAGGTCACCTGTAAACTAAATCTAATCCTTTATTGTCAGGTGACCAGATGAGAAGGTTTCTACAATAAAACTATTAAAACAGAGTGAGCCTTAGTAAACAGCTGCAGTCCTGACAGATCAATGTGTTTTAGTGTTAAAAATGTTTGACTGGACCAAATTCAACCTGCTACCTTTATCAGACATCAATGAGCTCAGAGTTCATCTGGTCTGGTGAGTGTTGGGGGTTTGTGACTCTGATCTGGGAGGTTCTGACAGGAGTTAGGATTTTATGTTAGGCTGGTAACCAGCCCCCCCACCCCATGGTGTGCCTTGTGATTGTTTTTCAATAACAAAGTGTGCCTTGGCTCAAAAAAGGCTGAAAAACCCAGCCTTTAATATTGTGATCAAAACATTGAATCTTAATTCTGAGGCTGCTCTGTAAATAGTTAAAAAAAAACAATACATATAGCTAATTCTGATCAATCATATCAATTTTAGACTTAAAATAATTAACATATTTAAGCCACACCCACTTTAGGGCAAATTAGGCCACTTCCGGTTCACGGACCGCCAACTTCCGGCTTAGGCCCCGCCCACTCCGAGTACAGATATGGATACAGATAATTTAGGTAGTTACAGATAATGCTGTACTCGCTCATCCCTACTTTGTACATACAACTGCTTCAGAACAAAATTTGGAACAGTTTTCTTTTCAAGAAATGTCAAAATACCTTTTCCAGAAAAACAGTAAAAATGATGAAGAAAAAAGTGGAAAGAAGTTTGTAGAAAAAAAGTCAAAACGTTGACAAAGAATGGTAATATATTTTCTGTAAAAAAAAAAAAAAAGTCAAAATATAAAGGAAAAAGTCAAGTACTTTGTAGGCTACATATAAATGGTTCCAGGAAATGTTGCAATATTATTTCCATAAAAAAGGTCAAAATGTTCAATAACAAAGTGGACAAAAACTAGAAAAAACAATCTAAATGTTATAGGGGAAAAAATTTCCAGGACAAAAGTTAAAATACTATCTTAAAAACAAATGGGCTCTGTGCACGCAGCTACGTGATGTAATCTCCGGTAGAAGGTCAGGATGGACGTAAACTTCCGGTAGCCGCTGGAAGCACATACTGTCCTTGCTAGTTTCCTTTCGGGAGCTTGTAAATCTTTCTCTTTTTGCAAATCTTTCTTCTTTTTTTGTGCGTGGCCTTCTATGTTGAGCTTTTATGTGTTCATGTCCTAAACATGACATGTACACTGACAAAATTTGCGTTTCAACAACAAACTGATAGCAGGTCTAACCACCACTGCTGTGTGCCATTCTGTACAGTATCAACAAGATCAACTTCCCACCTCCCAGCGTTAGCACGGAGACCGGAAGTCTCGTAGCTACCATCCTCACGCCAAACACGGAACTGATGCGTGCACAGAGGCTATTCAATGAAATAATCTTTTAAAAATCATGAAATGATAGAAAAAAAGTTTAGATGTTTCCAGAAAGAAAATGTAAATATATTAATTTGTAACCAAAGTTGAGAAATTATATTTCTTTTAATCCTTTGTAAGAAAAATGTTGGAATTCCGAGAATATTCAGAGGAAGTGAACTGCTTTGTTCAACTGTATTTGTTCAGTTTTTGTTGTTACAGAAGGTTGATAAGTAAACGATAATAGAATGAGGTGTTTTATTGAGTATGAGAATAAGGACTGAGTAGTATTTTGAGCTACTTCTGCAGCAGTGTCCATAATTAAACTCAAAACACCAACTCTGATCCTTCAAAATAAGAGTCTAAAACATCAATGTGTACCTGAAATATTTAAAAGCCATACCTCTTTTAAACTATATTAATAGTGAATATTTTAATGTTTGGTTGGAAATCTTTCAGTTTTTTTCATTTTTCAACACTTTCTAGTGATGTGACGTTCATGAACGAGTCGAATCTTTTGAACAGCTCTTCACTTTGAACGAAGAGAACCGAGTCCTCGTAAAGAACTGTTCACTTTTTTGTATTAACTGAAGCTGGGAGGCAATATTCAACGACAATGGCTCTTTATTTAAAACAACATCAGTGACAATAGCAGCATAAGCCCATCCATTCTATTGGGGAAGTTAATTAGCGACGTACACGTAGGTGTTGCAACAGAGTGTCCCCAATTATAGTTCCACGTGACATTTTTCTTTTAAAATATTGCAAAAAAAAAAAAAAAAAAAAACCAATAAAAGAGCCAGTTTTTTGAACGGCTCTTTGAGGTGAACGGCTCCCCAATGAACGCTTTTTTTAAATGATTTTTTTCTTTGGAACGAAACTAATAATCCTTGATAAGACTCTTAATTCTTGGTTTTAACATGTGCATGCACAGGTAAAGAACAGTTATTATTGTATACCCCAATATGTGAGTTGCTAACACCATTTAAAATCATTCTTATTGGTTAAAAATGAAAACATATTCAGATAAGTTCACATAAGTGTTTAAAGTGATTCGAAACAAATTCAATAAAATAATAATTAAATACATATTGGCTGATTTTTAAGGACTCTCAAGTGCTAAAATCAAACAGCATTTCTAAAATAAAATAAAAAAAATTATGCTTTTGATTATGCACTTGACTGCCATTCAAAAAGCACTTTATTAACCACGGACTACCTCCTAAACAGCAGAGGGTTGGCTTTTTTTTATCAGTTTTCTGATCTTAAAACCAAAAACCTTATAGAAGCAATGGTTGCTGCTCATAGTTTGCGATGCATTATAAAGCCATTCCCAAACTATTTGCTCTCTGGTAACTTCTAGAAAGAAAAAAAAACTGCTCTTATATATGAAAGTCCTAAAGTACAATTACAAACACATGATGCAATTTGAAGGAAACTGGCCACAGCATCAATAGCATTGCACCACCTTATCATGAAACGCCTCGAGGGGCCCGCTGATGATGGATACAGCTTATTACACACTGAAAAATTAGGTTTCCTTTGCCTTTCCCCCCCTTTCATTTTAAGGGCCAGGAATGTTTTCTAAAGCAAAATATTGTTTAAGGAAAGATTGGAAATGTTTCCTACTTTAAGATGTTTTCTTTGTTCTAGGAACCCGGATGTCCTTTAAGGCGGTTTGTCAGATTTATTCAACTTTTCAATGCTTCATAATGTATGAATATAAAAAAAAACTATAATATTACGATGCCAACCAAATGATCCGCCATTAAAATAAGCCAGCATTGAGCCACAGTGATATATGATTTCCCATGATGCGGAAAAAGTACACACAATTATGGAATTTAACAACAACAAAAAAAAAAAAGGAATCCAGTACAAAATGCGTAATCTCACGAAATTTGCTGATATTGGCGAGTGAGAAAAGATATTTTTCTGAGGTATTTTGGCCACTGCAGCCACCATACTTGTCATTACCTGGTAATAGGATACATTTCTTAGACAGCTAATCTGATTAACACTAAAAATATGCAAAAATAGTATGTGTTATTTATTTGAGCCACACATTTTAATGCTAATAAAAAATGAAACACAAAAATTAGTATAACAAATAATCTGAGATTTCATTAAACATATGTTTTACTGGATTAAATTGTCCAGGATACCACCAACTGTAAGCTAGGTTCTGCCAAAATGGACACATCCAGCTAGCTGTAGCAGCCACATTTAAGCTAACACTTCACCTTTTCAGCAAGTTTAGCTAACACATTGTAGATTTGCCTATTTGAGCACTTTGCCTGTTTTAACAAAACTTTAACCTGTCAGTGTGCCTATTTTAGCAAAGAAAAAGAGTTCTTGTATCACTAGAACCTTAGCTAGCAAATTAGTTGTCAAAATGATTCTAATTTGCCTCATTTTAGCAAAAAAGATAGCAATAGGCCGGATAAAAGCTAAGTATTAACTACAGGTTTTCTAGTTTTATGTCTATGTCAGCTAGATTTAAGCTAGTATTTGATTGTTTAAGCAACACTTTATTGACTTGTCTGAGGAAAATATATCAGTTTGCTTGTTTTAGCAAAACCTTAGCTAACAAATTAGTTCTTCACCCTTTAATGCCTGAATTATGAACTTATTTAAATATGTAGTTTTTATAACTACAACTAAACAATGATCAGTTTTGTAGTGAAATGATTTACAGTAATAAAAACTGTAGATTCTCCACCAGAGGGCAGCAGACATCTATAGGATTGGATGAGGCAGATTTTTTGATGAAAGTAATAATACTAATACTCCATCTGGTTGCTTTAAGTTCTAGCTTTAGCTCAATTTTTGCTACCTGTTTCCTATATCAGCAAGATTTTTGCTATATAAGCAGAACTTTAACCAGCAGTTTTGCCTGTTTTGTGTAAAAAACTTTGCGTGCATTTTGCCTGATTGATAGTAATTAACAGTCAACCTTATTAAATCATGTAATATCCCATTGAGATTTTTAAAAATTGTTTTTTAAAGGAGACCTTGCACAAGGTCATGACTGGGGATTGAACCGTGGTCTCCCACGAAGTAGACGACCTCTCTTCCTCTGAGTCATGGTTACCCGAAAGCTTTAGCAAACTTTGCATGTTTTAAGCCTGCTTTTCGAAGTAGTTTGCTGAAGCAACAAAAAGTTTTCTCAACTTGTTTTTTAATCCATTTCTTAAAGTAGGAATGAGGTTTTGGTTAGTGATTAAATGCTTTCTTAGTCAAATATGGTGTAAGAATCTTAATACATTTAGTATATTCATGCTATATGTTTTGAAGTTATACAAGTATACCAGTCAACACATTCTCCCCTGAAAATCTCTAATTGTTTCTGATGAAGCTAATTACTCAACCACTCACTGTCTGCCTCGTATTAGCTTTTAACACCCAAAACAAGTTGTCACCCCAATAACAATAATATTTCCCCCCCACTTTATGGTTATTAGAGGAAAAAATGTCATCTGTTGCAACTCAGCAGCCACCTCAAACAAGGAAGTCCCACTCATTTAATCAAACTTGTTACGGTGGGCACACAAATAAATCATTACCAGGCAAAGCTGACATCAATAAACTATAACAGCCTTAATGAGTTGAGACGGGGAGGGAAAAAAATGAGATATGAGCAGATGTTCAAAATAAAAAAACCTCATCAACAATGGTTATGTAAAAAGGTGTCATTACCGGCAGCAGACACTGGGTGGTGCTGTCGCACCGACGACAGGAAGTGAGCGACTGGCGAGTGGATGTGTGAACTGGGCTGGAGGACAGATACAGTGAGAGTCTGAAAGAGATACAGAGGCAAAGCGAGGAGAAGAGAGGGGGGGCTCAGAAGCAGACTATTTTCCTTTTTTTTCCCTCCAATTTTTTATTTATTTTTTTTGCAGGAATGATAGCGAGAACAGGGTTGCAGACAGCCTTAAAAGAAGAGGAGAAAACGGGGGTAGTGGGTGGAGGGTAAATACGGTATAAGCATCATATCAGCTCGCCTGCTGCGTTAATTACATCCATTATTGCCCCGCTAGTTTCTGGGTCAGATGCATTTTCATTCTCAACAACAACCTATAGGAAGAGTGATTACAGAAATCAGACGGAACACGTCAGACCTCCTTGAAAGGAGGCCTGGCCTTGTTTATGGCTAATTGTGAAAAGCAATATAGCGCTTCTGCAGGAGTGTGTTTACCACTCGAGCTGTCCCCAAGGGGCCTCGCAGCCAGCAGTACATTTGTTTTGGTATCCAGGCTCGCCACCCTTTTTCTTCTTTATCTTCTGCTTCGCGCTACATCCTGAGAGGCTAATGAAACCGTGACAAGGCTATGAGTTCTATGTAATTACCGAGGGGACGGAAAGATGCCATCTCTGTCGAGCAGCAGGTTGCCGCGGCCCTTTTATTCGCGCGAGCGGTTGCACATCTTCCCGATCGATGTGTGAGCGTGTGCCGATCTCTCCCCGGCGCGGTGCGGTCACCCCGTGTGTGTTCTGGCTTTGATGGGGAGATATCCGCGCACCGAGGGGCTTGTCAGCTGCTTGTACGGGTTTGCAAACTCAACAGACCACCGAGCGACGATCTGCCAGGTGACGGCAACCTTTACGGGGGGAGGTGATGTAACTCACACAAGAGGGGAGGAGAGGGGGAGGTAGTGCCGCACGCCGAAAAGGCACAACACACATCCTGGGAGAAGTGGCGGCACAGTGGGGTGGATTGTGTAACAGATCAGATTGTCAGATCGAGGAGATCGCTTCAAGGCGGCTCCTTTAAAGCCAGACAGGCATGATGCAGCAAATGTGTAATGACTGCAATGCCACGCACTCACGAGCATGAATCACTTATTCATGGGCGCATAAATCACGCGGCGCGGAGAGATAAACAGTAAAGACGACTCCGTGAGGTCTGTCAGTTACACAGAGCTACAAATAAAAACACAGAATCACTGATAACAGAGGCAGCAGCTGACTCCAGCCTGTTGTGTCCTCTAAGGGCTTCTGTTGTCCGCTTCATCTTTCATTTCATTACGTTTATACAAAGCAATTTAGGAAATATGTAATTGTAAAGCTTGGTAGGTTTATTGAAAGGGCAAGAAAAGATTTTAATTGACAGCAAACAGAATGGATTTATCTTATAAACTTTAAATACTTTTTATAGCTGTTGGCCTCTTTAAGTGAACATTTAGCTAACAATTAGCCCGTTAAAGCCCAATTTACCCTGCAGTTCAACTGTTTTAGCATTACTTAGCTATCAGTTTGCTTGTATTAGCAAAAATGTCTACAGCAATTTACCAGTTTCAGCAATACTTTCTATAGCAGTTTGCATATTTCAGCAAACTTTAGCAGTTTTCCTGTTTTACCAATATTGTCTTAAGCATTTGGCCTGTTTTAGTGAACCTTTAGCTAACAATTAGCTTGTCAAAGCACAATTTACCCTGCAGTTTGCTTGTTTTAGCAAAAACTTTTATGGCAATTTACCAATTTCAGCAATACTTTCTGTAGCAGTTTGCCTTTTTCAGCAAACTTTAGCAGTTGCCTATTTTAGAAAATATTTTCTACAGTGGTTTTCCTGTTTTACCTTTTTTTTTTTTTTAGCTGTTTGCATGTTTTGCAAACCTTTCAGTTTGGCTAATAAAGCACAATTTGATCTGCAGTTTGCCTGTTTCATCAAGCTCCTAACACTTTGCTTCTTTTTTATTTAGCTACAATTTATATAGCAGATTTCCAGTTTCAGCAATATTTTCTGTAGCAGTTTGTCTGTTTCAGCAAAATGTTAGCATTTGCCTATTTTAGCAATATTTTCTATAGCAGTTTGCCTGTTGTAGCGAACATTCAGCTAACAATTAGCTTATTAAACACAATTTAGCCTGCAGTTGTCCTGTTTCAGCTAGATTTAAGCTACCAGTTTGCTTGTTTTATTAACATTTACTATAGCAGTTTACCAGTTTCAGCAATACTTTGTATTGCAGTTGGTCTATTTCAGCAAAACGTTAGCACTTTGCTTATTTTAGCAATGTTTTCTATTGCAGAAAATGGCACACTAGTAAGGATGGTATTGCTGAAATGAGCAAACTGGTAAAGTGTTGATGAAATAGACAAACTGCTATAGGATAAACTTGCTCAAATAGGCAAAGTGGTAATGTTTTGCTGAAATCATCAAACTGCTATAGAAAGTATTGCTGTAACTGTTAAACTGTTGTAGAGGTGTTAGCTTAAACTGGCAAACTACAGGTTAAATCGTAATTCATCAAATTGTTAGCTAAAGGTTTGCTTGCTAAACTATTAGCAAGCAATGTGTTTTGAAAAAACCTTTTAGACTAATATCCATTATTGAGCATTAATATCACTGGTTCTCAGTACAAAAACAGCATAAACATCAAGAAGGGGACAAACAGGCTGCAGACTCTAATGGTGAAGCATCACTTTTTGGCACCTCATCCATCTCCCTCAGCCAGCTCCTTTGTTTTCTGAATGTCCACTCGTTCACTATACCACGCACCATCTCACCAGTTATGAAATGTACAGCACTTGTACTGCATACAGAAAGTACTCGTGTCTCTCTTAACTGATGCACTTCCACACTTTGGAGTTCAACCTCTTTATTTAACGTGTACAAAATTATCTGTGTTTGCATCTTGATGCATCTAAAAATCTATTTTCATTCCTAACCCTATAAATAAAAACGCAACTAAGTATAGCTCCCAGTGAAATTAACACGTAAGGCTTGTGCTTTTTAAAAATCAACAGTGTCGAATTTTTGTTATCATTCTTCTTCAAAATGTTCATATAAAATCTGCAAAAGAAACGTCATTACAGGATAATTTTCTCCACAAAAACAAAAGGGTAAAAGTAAAAAACGTAAGCATGATAAGTCGAAGCTCTGCTATTTTAAAGATTATTATGAGGAGATCAAGCCCCCCCGATTGGTTTAATGGGTGAAGAGTGGCATATAAACAGTGTTATTGGCCAGTTACGGCTCCCACAGTAGCCAGTGACATACACCATTATGAGACAGATTTGTGTCAAACCGAGCCCCTTCCTTTATTAAAACACACCCTCATAAAGCACTGCTGTTCTTTATTGGTGCGGTTCACAGGATGTTTGATGGATAAAGACTTTTTTTAATGTCAAGCATCATATTATCTCCATTTTTCATTATTTTCATTTTCCCTAACTCTATGGGTCTTTGTGGTTTAATAGATGAGTATTCCCATTCAAAAGCTTAAATGCAATACTGGCAACTACCATAAATATTAATATTCTTGTTTTTATTTTATTAACTAGTTTCTGTTTTTTTAATTATTAATAGTGCTGATGATTTTACTCTGTTACATATTTAGTCTCACTCCATTAGAATGCTTTAATATAGAGTTCAATGTCTGAAAACTGAAATAATAATCATTGAAATATCTTGTTTTTAATACAAAACTATTCATTGGCCAATATTAGTACAACAACTATATAATAATCTATTTTATTATGTAATTAAATAACAATATAACAAGATTACGAAAAATAATTGATCTATTCCATCTGTATTTTCTCCACCAGAGGGCAGTAGACATGTATAGGACTGGATATGGTGACCCTAATATGCCTTGGTCACCTTAAGTCCAGAAGTGGTTGGATGGGAATTAGCGACGACTATATTTTAACTTACCCTAACACACCCAATTAAACACAACGGCCATTTTTTTTCTACATGACTTCTTTTTATTTAAGAAACAAAAACAATCCCAACACTTTGAAGAATCTTTTCTTTGCCCGTTTCCGTTGTTGTGTGTAGATCGCTAAAAGAACCTCGTTGCCAAAATGTAGACATTCAAGAAAACCTTAATGGGTTCAAATGGAGGCCACTGGACTTCTTTGGGTTCCTGAAGATGTTCTCATTCATGAAGCTTTGTCAATTCGTCATCGAGGAAGCAACAAAGCCCAGTGGCCTTCATTTAAACCCATTAGTATTACCATGACCTGAATGACTGTGTCTGAATTCAGGGGCGATGCAACAAAGGCTATCCAAATTTAAAGGATTCTCCAAATGTGGCCCACAGATGCGTCCTATTCCCCAGATTTAAAGGACGGGTCTGGTGTACCCTTCATCCTATCCCAAGAGGTGTTCTATCACTCAATCATTCACACGCTGATGGCAGTAAGCTACATTGTCACCACACCAGGCACCGCCTAACTCTCTACCACTACCATGCAAGGACACATTGACAAAATGAAGCAGTCATAGCTGGGATCGAACCGACATCTCTCAGGATGCCAAACAAAAACTTAATTAATTTCTGCTGCACCTTAGAGCGGTTGTGTTGTCAGGCTTTTGTCATTTACATAGTTTGCTTCTGTTTAGAGCTGTCATCATGATTGCTAGGCAACAGGACAAACGTCGAGGTAAGGGTTTAAGTCGATGAAGGACCTGGCCTATGTCAGCCAGGTAGGTTGGGTATTTTGAAGGATGCGAACCCTGTATTTGCACTCAATCATTGATGGCATCCATTAATTCAAGGACTTCAGTGAAAAAATAAAAAGTACACTTACAGATTTAAACCAATAAAAGGCACTAATAAATAGAGGTGTGTATTGGCAAGAATATGACGATACGATATGTATCGCGATACAGGACAGACGATACGATATGTTGCGATATAATGCGATACTATGAGTAAGACCATATATTATGATTTTAATAACATAATTTAATAGTAGAAAAACTGTCACATCATTCTAAAAACTTCAACCTTTTTCATACATAACACATCCTGTTTTATTACTAGATCTAGTTGATCCACTGGAACGAATAAGGTGAAAACAGACAATAACTAGCGGGCATACTTTTAATTTTACTACAAAAATTACTGTCATCATTAATGGTTCCATTCATAAAAATTTTTTTGATCATTTGCTTTAAATTTTGATAAAGCAAAAATATTGCGATACGGATAACATGATATCGATAAAATATTGTGGCAGAAAATATCGCAATATATTGTAGTATCGATATTTTCTTACACCCCTACTAATAACTCCAGCTGATATGACCAGGACTGATACCATAGGTCCCTTTAACCCTTGTGCTCTCTTTGGGGGTCCCCAAAAAGGTTTGCCCCCCAAAAATGACAAAACTTGTGTCAAATATCTGACTTAATGGTACCGTTTAACATTTAGCTGTGACTAAATTCCAGACTAAAGCATAAAGTTAGCACTAAGAGCCTTTCTTATCAAATATATTGAAAATTATGAAACTATTTCTCTGCTTGCTTTGTTCCGTATTTTCTCTCCAGTCATGAAATTCAGAACTTTAACTCAGTGGTCAGTGCCAGGGAAGATTTTTGGCAGAGTGAAGCAGCTTCATGTCAGACGGGAATAAATGAATTGTTGAAAATCTGCCATTTGATGCTTCAGCACTGTTGAACGCTTCACATTCGGTATTCAGAGCAAGCAAAAAAACAAAACAAAACAAAAAACCAGCTGCTGGAACTTCAAACTGTGAGCTGTTTGATAGAAAAACATTAAAATACAATAGCATATCAAATATACTGCAACGCCTTTCTAAAATAAGTGCAGAGAGCCAGAGAAATGTATTGTTAGCCAGTGATTGTAGGGCAAGGACTTTTGCCTTCAGTGCCAATCTGTGTGTGACATGAAGGAAAATATCAAGGGTGGGCATGTGTCCACGCACACACACTCATTGGAGTGTGTGTTCTTGCTGTTGTGCCCTGCTGAGTAACTAGACAAATGACATTCTTTGAATAAAGCATACAGAAGTCTCACTCGTTGGCCCCGAGCAAAATATTCTCAGCAGAATGCCATCTGTGAGTCTCCCGCTCTTTTTTTTTCCACCCCCCTCCTTCCCTCTGGATGACTAACGGTCTGCTTGTTTACTATGAGGGTACTAATTTAACAAGATGCCTATTTAATCGAGTTCACAAACATTTCTGAATGCTGTGGACATTTTATACACAAGCTAAAATGTTCAAATGGTTCATTTTTGACTCTTTTTTTTTTAGCTAGCTTGAACAGGTAGCATTAAGCTAAATCTAACAAGAGGCTGATTGCAGGAAAGACGAGGTTTTTCACTGACTGCAGCTACTTGTTTGGTTCTATTCTCAGTTAAATATGATTTAAACGTGTTGTAAAACATCTCAGCTGAGATGAGGCTAAAGGATTTTTCCTTCAGCTTTTTGATTGTTTGCTAATTTTTCCGCATCAAAGTCTTATTGAGACCAAAACGACAAAGTCTGGTGAAAACAGGCTTGTGTCTGTTTTCATATCTATAGGGCTTGTGAAATTTAATGAATCCACCAAGTACATTTGATTGAAAGTAATATTTGTGTAAACCCAGTTTAAGATGGCCGTCAAAGCTAATCACCTTTTGCCATCGCAAATAAGGCTTTAACTTTGTTAATTTTGTAGAAGTTGAGGTACGATTTTGAGTTTTAGTAACCAAGATTAATTCTTATAATGGTGCAGTAGTTCCACTCTAAAGAACTGTTGAAAAAAGTTGAAATATACATAAAGATCTTAACTCTTATATACCCATATGAGACTCTTATTGTGTGTCACGTTCCCAGCCCCCCTGTATTTTGGTTTATTATTCATGTTTTGGTTCATGTTTAGCTCCTAGTTTCATCTCCTTTGTTCATGTTCAGCTGTTCAGTTAGTCCTCTGTGTTTAGCTAGTTCTGTGTTTGGTGTTAACTTTGTTTTCTCCTCATGTGTTCATGCCCCTGGGTTCCCTCGTGTTAATATTCATGTATTTAGACAGGTTAAAGTTGTGGTCTGTGTTTGGATTGGTCCTTCGTGTCTTCTGGGTCACTCCCCCTGCTGAAAAAAACAGCATAGACCAGCATATGCTGGTTTCCAGCATATGTTGTGTTTTGTTGCTGGTATGGTGGTCCATAGTGATCCATTAGTTCAACCAGCATAGACCAGCATTGAGCATTATTGAATCATGTTGGTCTACCAGCTAAACCAGCACCAAACCAGCATAGACCAGCATTGACCAGCATATAAATCAAGACCATCATGATTTGTTTGCTGGTCAATGCTGGTTTGGTGCTGGTCTATGCTGGTTTGGTGCTGGTCTATGCTGGTTGAACTAATGGGTCACTATGGACCAGCACCAAAAGACAACATATGCTGGTAACCAGCATATGCTGGTCTATGCTGGTTTTTTCAGCAGGGGGGCACCGGACCGGAGAATGAGAAGTTGCAAACGTGGTATTCCGGATGCAAGCCTGTAAAGGGTCATATTAGCACATACTGACTCAAGAAAAAAATTAAAAAAAAACATGAAAAAGTTGCAAAGTATGCCTTTAAAGATGATTGACAGAAAACCTGAGAAGTTATAAAACAGTGTTTTTATTTTTAATCATTTGGTTCACTCGAACTGATAGGCCCCTGGACTTTGGCTCAGGTAAACCTGTGCATCATGGCACATTGACTGTGGATTAGGGGAATAGAATCTCCCGAATGTTCTGGGTTCAATCCCCGTCCATGTGGCAAATCATTCTTGCGCAAAATACTGAACTCTCAACTGCCTCTCAGGCTTTTCCCTTAGAAAAGAGATTTTTAATCTAGATGAGACAATACCTGAATAAATAGTTGAAATCAAGGCAGTCTGGATTGAGACACTTTTTATTCGTCACCATCAAACAAATATATACATTTTACATTTCTGCTGTCTAAAATTGTGTAAATTTGTATAATTTCTGCAACATTTTTATAACCAACTTTTCAAATAAATGGGATTACCAAATGTAAATTTATTTAATTATGTCATTTAATTATTTTAAAATGATTAATTTGGTAATTTTTTTATGTTAAATGCTAAACATTTTACATTTACATTTTTTTTCCCAACCCATGGATACATCCTACAATGTCCCAATTGCTAATCTTGGTGAATTACTTTAATTTTAATATAACAAAGTGAGTGAAGAAACCCTTTGGCTTACTAGAAAAAAAAACACCCCTAATAGTCATAAATGCAAGAAAAGAAACACATTTTTTGTCAGGGAATAATTTTACCATCTAATAAAAGGCTGAGCTTCATTCCCTGGATTTGATTAAATAACTTTCCATTTTTCAGTTTTACCCGCTTTCACCTAAATTAAACTATTTAAAAATAGTTTTTGAATAAATCTAAAGATATTACCACGTAATGCGTTAGGTTGCAAACAGACGACCTTTTTACTCCTGATTTTGATCTCCTCTTCTTTTCTTCCCTGGTTTTGTTACTAAACATTCACTTGTGTTAAAGCCGAATGGATCCTTTAACATCAGCTATCACTCAGCTGTCACCTTGCTATGTCGTTCACTCCTTCTTAATCCGGGAGACGGCGGCGGGTACAAAGTGCTTTCTAGGGAGCGAGCGACATTGTTCGGGGCGTATACTTTGACTGAAAGCCTTTTTGGCTTCTGTTGAGCCGTTTGTTAGAATAAGGGTTGTTTGACTAAGGCCAGTGTTTGTATCCCACGAAAGCAGCAGTCAATAACTGAAACTGAGCTGAGTCGATGCAGGGTTCCAATGTACAAACACGCCACACCGAGCTGATACTCCGGTGTAAAATAACCTGGCATATTCTGCGGATGTCTCATTGGATTGGGATCTGGGGAGTTTGGAGGTCAGGCCAACACTACTTGTGTTCCTCCAGTGGTTCCTGAGAAGTGTTTGCTATGAAGTGGTTGGGAGGGGAGGGGAAGGGGGGTCTCCTGCAGGGCCGAAGCCTGAGGCAATCTGCTGAAATCATGCTGGTGTCTAACCCGGACCTTTTGTAATAATGTCAAAGCAGCATCCGCATGAAGGCCAGAACATGATCCAATACGCAGGAAATCTCTTCTGAACTGTATAACTTTTTACTGTTTTCATGCTATTCGAGCATTTCCTGTCTAGGTCCATCCAGTCTAACAGTTGGTTGGAAAATACGTCTAAAGAAATAATATTAGAATATAGTGAAATACTTTCACAATTTGGAAAATGAAGGTAGCTCTTTTACGTATATCATAGTAATTTTATTTTGGAGCACAGATGGCAGCAGCTGGGCCATTCCAAGGGAAACACTATAATATATCTCCTAGAATAACCCAGAAATAATATCAATTTAAACATAGTACACTACCCACGCCCACCCCCTTACATTGGGACTCATTGACCCTATGCCATCCATTGTTGGGTATGGCATCTTGTCTGTTGCATTTCCATTCTATTAGCCAAATGGGTAAATCTAAAATGTAGCACAAACAATGTTCAATAGTCATACAAGGTATTAATATGATTTTGTATGTTTACCTTTTATATGTGATTGATGTGAAAGGATATTGAAGTTCTTTAGGGCCCTTCCCAACTCATCAAATCGTAAATGGCATCCCTGGGTGGGCTAGACATCGAAATTCTAGACAAGCTGGTCCTCACCTGACCAGAATGGTGACTTTTAAGGGGTCACTAAATAATACCTTTACAGGATTTTAGTTGATACCAAAGCCGAAGTAACTGTGGTATGTTAAGAGATTCAGACATTTTGGTGGTAGGTTGCTTGCCATAATATTGAGTAGATGCATGCGATAGACAGGAGCTGTAAAGATTTTAGTTTGGAGAATCAGGGAGAAAATCCCTCAGCAACTGTCAAGAAAGCCTAGGAGAGGGCTTATTTAATAGTGAATGTCTGCCATTATCAACAACTTAAACCCTAGGTACTCGATAGGTGGCCTGCAGGCAAAAGTGATGATTCAGGGAGGAAATAAATCTTATTAAAACTAAGCCATCCCTTTTAATGTCTCCTACTCCCACCTGTATCAGTCTTCGACCTTCAGAGACTAACTTTCCTTAAATTACCTCGCTTTGTCAGCTTCAGGTGGAACACAACAGATCCAACTGGCACCATACGTTAATAAAATGACTCTGAAATGAACAAGTTTTACATCTGATGCATTGACTTCCTGCAAAATCTCACAGTCTTGTGTTGCAAGAATCCCTAAACTCCAAAACACACACAGTCTGCCGTGTCAGTGTGTGCTAGCTCTGGCTGCCATTTGAAGCCTTTGTGTCTGTTTTTATGATGACAAATAAAACACTCTGATTCTCCCTTAGAGGCGAGCATATGGACACACACAGCGCATCTGTTAGCTTGTGCATCTTTTTCCCGAATCCCAAAGATGGATAATCTGTAGGATAATATGCGTTTTGTTTTGTTTGACACTCGGCTAAAATCGTCACAGCTTTCGGTAATGTTGGGTGGTACTAACAAGAGACCATTGTGTGTGTTTGTTTTTGGTATTTGCTTGACAATTGTGGGTTAAAAACTGTGACAAATGGGAATGGACTAAGGATAAGTTGTGATTTTTAGAACCAGTGACTAAGTTGGTTGTATTTTAAATCATACTGTATCTGGACACAATGAGAAAAAACCCAGCTGGAGCTAGAGTTGAACTTATGACCCTCCGGTTTTCAGATGTCCACTCTACCTACTGAGCTACATGCCACCCCTTGTTTTCAAGAGAGTGCTTTGAATACTGAATGCCTTCATTACCTGACTGGGCTGTGAATGTTGGTGAATTATACACAAAATGTCTCGTCTCCTTCGTCTTCCTCTGCCTATCCGGGTCCGGGTCACAGGGGCAGCATCCCAACCGGGGAGTCCCAAACCGTCACCTCCTCCACCAGACACCCCAAGGCGTTCCCGGGCCAGATTGAAGATGTACTTTCTCCAACGTGTGAAAAAATATATTTCTCAGGTCAAACCAAACAAAGTTGGTTCTTAAAACTCATTTGAATTAACTGAAACAACAGTAAAACGTGAGTTCCGTACCAATGTCATAGAAATGTTGTTTTTATTGATGTGTTCAAAATTTATTTTTACTGGTAACCAACTGCTATCTTTGTGCATTTTTTGCACTTCCAAATTCGCAAATAAAAAAACTGAAATGGGCTCAAGACGAGTCCAAGAGGACAGCCACGAATGGGTGACAAAATTTGTTTCGCAAACTTTTTAACAGGTTCAACATTCTAGAAGAAATATTTTAGACCCTTTAAATACTGTAACCCCTTGAAATGTTTCTAGATTTTTCGGGAACTCCATAAATGGGGTTTTTTGAATGTCGTTGAAGCCCTTTTACCTAACTGCTTTCAGAGCCTTACATTTTACAGAAAAACTAATTGACCTTTCATTCAGTAGATGTGCTCTTTTTTTTAAGGCCAAAAAAAAAAAAAAAAGTATAGCCGGGCCCCAAATTGTCTTGACCAAGACCCTGAGGGCCTTAAACCAGGGGGGAGCAGCAAGTCAGCAGCCCAAGCACAGAGAAACCAGTTTATTTTCTTGTCCATGCATCCCCAATAAAATAGTCAGATAAAAGCTAAGTAAAACTAGGTAAAAAGGATGACGCATAAAAAGGTAAAATAATTTAAATCTAAGTAAAAACCCAAGGGGGGGAAGGAATCAGCCCGAGCTGTGTGGGGGCCCCGTTCCAATAGGGGGAAAGTCCGCCCCTGCCCGGTCCATAGCTGTCGGCACTGCCAGTGCGTGACGCCCCCTCGGTCGATCCAGGAAGCTGCAAGATGGACACCAGCATAAGCTTCAACTCTGCTGGATTTTGCACAGGTGGACATTACTTACGATCGCCCGTGTCCTCCGCGATACGCGCCTGTCTACCTCCAGTGCCTGGACTCCGGCCTCTGCAACTCTTCCACTGGACCGACGTTTTCGACGGAGCGGGTGCGTTTGAAATGCTCTGTCCTCCTGCTCCATACCTCTGTGTATCCTTTAATCTCCTCAGCTCTGCTTGACAGCTAATCAATTTGTTATACCTGTCAGCAAATTAAAGAGTTCAGACCTGTTCCTCTGGCTGGGCTCGCAGGAGGGGCAAATACAAAACATGCAAGGACATCCTCAAATCATGCACTTAAAAACACACATGCAATAAAAGAAATATTAAATACACTCATTCCCCCACTGAGTGACAAATGCCTCAAATACAAGTTTTTGCCAAACCAACTCAATGACTCGTAATCACAGAAGCTTCTTTCCGGTGTGAGGCATTCCGACACGTTTCTGTGTCACTGACAGCATGAAAGACGTGAACAAAGAACCGAGGCTGTTATCAGTGAGATAAAAATAATCCTGCGTCAGATGAATAAATTGTTTTGTGTGAATCAAGTTTGAATAACCCACAAAAAGGAATATGCTGAAAGTTTGATGGATAATTGCTTTAATCAATCAACACTTTTGTTGTAAAATGGTAATTATTATTTTTTTTTTGCAAAAGATGCAATGCTACAATTAGGACTTAAAATATAACATAGAAATATTTTACAACTTAAAAACTATTAAGATAAAGCAACAAAATATATTTACCTTATAATCTAGTTTTATTAGAGATGCATTACCTTTTTAATAACTTTACATCGGAGTTCGAAAAATAAACCGTGTTCGGGATTTAAATTATTGTTGCGTCTGATTTATTTTAATCTATATTTCTTTAAACTAATATAAATATTACATCAACGTTGAGCAAGAAGACAATATCCTGTGCATTAAAAAGCAGATTTAATTGTATAAAGTGAGCACAGACGCTTCAAAGGCAAGGTTTTAGAGGATCAACAGTCCGTGAGATCCGGGAGCTTTGCTACCATAAAGCCATGACTCCATTAACACATTCAATCTCGGAGATCATAACTAATCTTACGAATTAATTAAAAATCTTTCTTTTTTTTTTTTTTTTTTCCAAGATGGTGTAATTGAGCTCGGGTTTTCCACTGACGAAAATAATCCCCTTGTAAAAATTAGACTGGAATTCTTCAAATCAACAAGACGCTCTCCCCCTTCAGTTTATAATTATTTCATTATGCGGCGCCATGGGTGTTATCTGGGAAGAATTGATTGTAGCAGCTGGCGATCCAGCCGACAAGAGGAGGCTACTGTTTATTGTCTCTGATGGGAAATGCTCCGGTTTGTTTTTTGTTCCTGGTGAATCTCAACTGAACCAAGTGGCCTCGTTGTTTAAAACTTTGGGAAAATTGTGTTTTTTTGAGAAAAACTTATGAATAATAATAATAACGCTACATCATAATTATTGTGAAGAACATTCATCACTGTTAATGATATTGCGATATTTTATTGTGTTGAAAGTAGGAGAAAATTACTGTTGAAAAGCGAAATTATTGCATGAATAGTGGAATTACCAAGGTTTTTGAGCTGTCTGAATGTATTATTCAAGTGTTTAATTAGTACTAGTCTTCACGATTACTACTCATAGTTCAGTTTACTCATATTTAGTCCCTCAGCCAGAAAACTTTTACACTTATCATCTGTTGTGTTTAAAAAACAAATATGCAACACACTAAGTATAGTCTGAAGGATGAAAACACGACGCTACCAGCATTAAGATAATTAAAACATGGAGGAAAATGTACATTATTTTAGGAATGAATAAAATTTAAGAACAGGGTTCCTAATGTGAAGGACTGAAATACTCAAAAGTTCAACCCAAGTTTGTTCATTGTTCAGTTTTTTAAATTGCTACTTTAAAAGTAGTAAATCGAGCTTAAAGGTCATTTTTAAACAAGCTATAGCTAGCTAATTTACACAAACACGTCTCAGAGCTCTCACCCCTCTCGTCGGCTACAACCCCTACCATGAACATGGGACCGCACATTGCCACAATAACAAGCGAGAGCAAAACGCCAGCCTTTTAAATGCTATTCTAACGTTCAGCCTTTTTCCTATTTCTACGTCCAAATGTAGAAAGAGGAAACCTTGTGCAAACCTTTACACGATCATTAGTTTTGCATTTCAGCTACAGATAGCTGCTGTTGCTATTTATGCTCTAGGGTGCACGTATTTTTTTAAATCAAAGTTCTCAAGGGAGAATTTGGCGCTGATGCTCATCGCGCAGACCCTCACCATAAGTGGGAGGAGGGTGCAGCGCACATGCATTGCTCCAGGCATCAACTCCGCAGCAGTCTGACACACCCCCTCCCCCTGGACTGATTCGGGGCTTTCGTACCGCACAGCTGGTTGTTACCATTGTTTCAGGGCCTTAGATCGGTTCTGTGTCTTGAGTCTGCAGCTTCCCCAGTGTGAGCGTTCCTTTGCCACTCCCCGTAGTTGGATATGAAGCTAGTCAGCTTGTGGGGTGCGCGATCAGTACCACCACAAAGGCACTGGTCTGCAGAGACACGTTCAGGCAGAGGGGTCCAGTATGCACAAAATATCTGGTATGCTTGCAGACCATTTATGTGCAGCTCTGTTTATAACCACATACTTCTATATAGGTAAGAATGTATTGCAAAACAAGCTGAAGGGTCAACATTCATAACAAAGTCTTTTCATAAACTGCTATACAATTTTTGAGATTTGAGTTCTGAACTTAAGCTTCTAGGTGCAGCCCTGGTGTGGAGGGTATTAGGTTGGGGTGGTAGGAGGATCTCGTCCCTGCTTTATGTGGATGACGTGATCATCCTGGCTTCATCAAACTATGACCTTCAGCTCCTTCTGAGGAGATCTGGGATGAGGATCAGCACCTTCAAATCTAAGGTCATGATTCTCCAAGAAAAAGGTCAGTTGCCAACTCAAAGTTAGGGAATGGGTCCTACCTCAAGTGGAGGAGTTTAATTATCTTGTTGATGAGTAAGGGAAGATGTATTTTCTGATCCTCACCTATGGTCATCTCGGGGATGGTGTTTCAGGATTGTCCTGCATTCAGGAGGTCTCTGGGGTGATCCAGGACACGCTGGAGGAATTAGACCTCTAGGCAGGCAGAAGAATGCTTTTGGGTGCTAGCTGGTATGGATGGGTCCGAGCTGCCCCTGCAACCTGGACCCAGCTAGCAAGCAAGTATTTTTGAGAGGGCAAATATCTGTCTAGTTTCCAATATTCAGAGCTATTAGCAACAAGATGTTACCATTCCACAAAACCCCATTTTTAAACTGAAGTATCCCGTTGACCCTGGAAACATGGCAGCTCTTTGCTAACACCTGACATTTACTTCTCCATCAATACCAAAGACAAGATAAGCCACTATTCCTCTGATGCCGCTCCAACATCATCCGTTCCTATGTGCTTTCTTTACCCCCACACTGCTTGATCCGCTCACCTTGGTATTTCTGTTTCTCGCCCCGCTGAGCTGCCACACGCTACACTAACAAGCGGCGTGTCTTTTGGATCCTCTCAGCCCCCTTCATCTGCGGTGCCATAAATGCACCTGGCTTTGAAGTACGGCGCAGCAACAACAAGTCATTTAGTCGTTTCGGTTCACCGAGCAGGCCGTTTGTTAGTTAGCCCTGGGGTACGGCTGTCTACAGCAGGCTGGGGAGGACGACTGAGCTCTAAAACGTTTAGAAAGAGTGGGAAAAAAAGTCAAACTTTTGGATATTTTCAGCAAAACTACTCCGAGACACAAACATGTCAGCTGCACACGTCAGAAAAGTTAAATACAAGAAACAAGTGACGCTAATCAGAAAGATGGTGGTTTGATTGGGATTATCAAGCATTTGTCTTATTTTTCTGACTACCAATTTCCCCAGAGACTGACTCTCCCTTTCATTCTGTCACGCTCTGAAGCTTAAATTACTTTAGTATTTTTCCATCGTTACTCACCTTTCTTGCTTTGTTTTGTTCGTCTTTCTACTCAAAGACAATCTTGTTGTCACGCTGCTTAAAAAAAAAGAATAAAGAAAAACAATTTATTACTGAACAAGTGCGTTAAAGTCCTTTAATCCCAAATACTGGATGGATATCACACACTGATGGGTTTTCTGGTTTCAGGTTTGTCATCCGTTTGTGCAGAAAAACACTCCCCTACCTATGAAATGCAGCGTCACCACAGCTTTGAACAATTTCAAGAGTGGAAAACACATCAGACAGGCCTTACTGCTGTCGAAGGATGTTTGGTCCGTCTACATCGATCCAGTGTATTCATCAAATTGATTTAATCAACTTAAAGGTTTTTAATTAGATGGCAAATTCTATGAAGTCTGACATCAAGACCTCTTTAACTGTTGGATTTGAAAACTCTTCAGTTTTTCATATTTTCTAATACGAGATGACGATTTTTGTGTTGAACACATGAATCACAAACTATTTACAGCGCTTATTTTCTCACATTTTTAGAAACTGTTGCATTGTTTCTTTTAAAAATACATGTGAATGTCTTTGTAAGCAGTCTTCATTTATAACACAACTGCATTTCTTTTTTAACGACTAATTCATGTTTGAAATGCATCTTGGTCCACAGATCTGGACTGAATTAGATACTTTTGAACAATTTTAAACATTTCACAACATAAATGAAATACATTTTTTAAACAATATTTATATCATTTAACTTACATCTTTAGCTTTTAACCCTTTTAACATACTTATTAACCAGTTTATTAAAACACTTTGTCCACTTCTTTTCGTGACATAAGTACACACTACGAATTTTCGGTAGATTGAATACAGCTTTTGAAACGTGCTGCGGTAGGATTATCTGACAAGGCAGCAGAGCTCATGGAACGAGTCTGTCGAAAAGCGCTGCATAACGTAGCAGTAGGAATATTCGCCGAGGCAGCAGAAATCGCCATGACACCAGTTCTGTCCGGATCGCGCTGCAAACCCAGGACCCGGTCCTTGGTCCAAGAGGAGTGTGTCCGGGGAGCACTACTGCAAGGTTTTCTGCTTGCATGCCCCCCTCCCTGTGAACTCATGGTCAGGCGCCGAGCAATTTGCGTGGAACACTGACCGTGCCCCCTCCCCCCTGGACTAAGGACCGGTTCATGTATGGCAATCTGGACCTTTGGCATCTCTAATTGACTACCCCTGCTTTAGTGGATCATTGCAACCCTTCAGACGTCTAACCAAAGCATAGTTTTCTCATTTCTGAGGTGTTGATTAAGGGATACGTATATCTAAGTTGCAGTTATCATTATGAAAACAGCTAAAGAAGCCAGAGGACTCGACTCCTGGAATTGGTTGGTTTGAAGCAGTAGAATGCCTGCCTTTAATGGATCTCTTGGTCATTTTGAAGTGGCGTTCCATTAGTAATTTATCTATAGGAAGGACCATACCCATAAGTCACATCACTCAAACAGTGGAGCCTCTAGAAACAGAACAATGGCTACTCAGGTCAGAAGAAACACTGCTGCAGGTCAAACGTAGAAATAACAATTTATAAACACTCTCGCTTAAAAACCATATCAGTGCATTAGAATACAACATTATCTGTTTGTACACCTCTACAATTTTGCATGAGACCATTTATTTAGTTTATGCAGTGTATGTAGTGGCAGCATAGTAATTCAGACATTGTTTAGTTGAAACAAACCAGTATCCACAATCCTTTACAAAATGTTGACCATCACCCGTAGTCCCCAGCCTGATTTCACCTCTTTTAAGCCAAATTTGCAAGATGATAACACGTCCAACATCAGAACTTTTCTCCTTTCATGTTACCCTGAAAATCCCTGCATATCAAATGCATGCTCAAAATAGTGGTAGAATGGGGCTTTTTCTCCAAAATCAGTCACTCTAACAAGCAAGAATCATAAAAAAAAAATATCCTGGAAGGACTGCAGAATGAATTGAGGTGTTCACAAAGCTCATCAGACAAACAACACATACCTCTTTGTTCTAGCTGTCTATATTGAAGGGGGAACACACAAACATCAAATCATGTTTATTGTATTATGACCACAGTTAACAAAAAGCACATTTAAACTGCTGAATTCTTGTGTAAATAAGAAAAGTGGGGAATTCTCTGGCTTCCCCATCTGTGACAGACAGTTGAGACAAAGAGATTCACCACATTCAAAGTTTACACGACTCACTGCGTAGTGCAAAGTTTAGACCATAGGTACTCAAACAGGAAGTTCTCAAGCCAATTACTGTGTCCTCAAAGCTGTCAAAAATTCATTAAATCCACCATGAATAGGCGCCGCACCTCCCCCGACAGCTTGAGAAGGTGGAGCTAGTCTGCAGGCAGCTACAATGCGCCCCCCCCCCAATCCACACACACAGTCAGGTGCCTCTCACCCCTTCCCAAGCTGTTAATATTTTATAGAGTCCATCGCAAGCTTCCACACCATTTCTGGCACTGCCCCAGGAAGTGAAGCGGCGCCCCCTCCCGACCCATCGCGCACAGCCCGAACCCCCCTGACCCAGCACACAGACTTCTCCATGGATGGTCATCTGGCCCTTCCAGGTTTGTATTTGAGTACCCCTGATTTAGACCAAACAATCTCCTGCTACTCTTCTTCTTCTAGCATTCTAGTGCACATAAAGGCCTTTTTTGGGTTATTCTGAAGCGTGTTGCTGTGTAAAAGAAATGGATGTTGACTGTACTTGTTGTATAGAGCTTCAGTTTGGAAAAATACAATTATTACCATCAAAACTCACAAGCTACTGGCTATACCACGTGCTGCTAACACTAAAGTCTACTGCTGCCATCTCAAAACAGTGTAGGTGTAGAGGAAAACAAAACAAAGATTGTTCAGGAAGTTCACTACAACAAGTAAACTGGCCTCACCTTCCTCCGCTTATTCGGGTCCGGGTCACGCGGGCAGCATCCCAAGTAGGACATCCCAGGCCATTCTTTTCCCAGCTGAGTTTGCCAACTCCTCATTCCCTGGACAACCTGAAGATGTATTTTCTCCAGCTTGTCTTGGGTCGACTTGGGGACCTCCTGCCAGCCTCCTCCTGAGGGAGGCGTCCAGGAGACATCCTAACTAGATGCCTGAAACACTTCAACTGGCTCATTTTGATGTGGAGGAGCAGCGGCTCTACTCTGAGTTCCTCACCCTATCTCTAAGGCTGAGCCCGGCCACCCTGCAAAGGAAAGTCACCTCGGCCGCTTGTGTCCGCGATCTCGTTCTTTCAGTCATTACCCAAAGCTCATGACCATAGGTGAGGACTGGGACGTAGATTGACTGGTAAACTGAGAGCCTTGCTTTCTGACTCAGCTCCCTCTTCACCATGACTGATCGGTTTAGTGTCCACATCACTGCAGATGCTGCCCCAATCCGCCTGTCGATCTCACGCTCCCTCCTACCTTCACTCGTGAACAAGACCCGGAGATACTTAAACTCCCCCAATTGGGGTAGAACCTCTCTCCCGACCCGGAGCTGGCAAGCCACCCTTTTCCGGTCGAGTAAACTGGTATTTATGTTTAGTCTTTTTTCCCCAGAAACACAATTCAAAGTGAGAGAAATATCTCTTTAAATCTCCAATAAAAACACACTAATCTCAGCATTCAGAGCTTCAAACAAGGCCGTAATGTCTTACTGTGGGTGTAAAACGCTAATGTGAGAAATTAAATAGGCATGCGGTTCAGGGGGTCCTACAATTGCTTTCTAAGTCTTGACCTTCATTAGTGTTTTATTGCTTTAGCAAGTCATTTTACATTGTAAAGAACTAAAAAAGTCCAAAACAAATGGCATACATCTTAACGGTATCACACCCATGGAATCAGACAAGCTGGAACTGTTGTGATGGCCAAAGAGCAAGATTAGACAATGAGCTAAAATAAGCCATGTGTTTTTAGTTTTTATTTTACCGAGGGAAGGGTTTGGCTCACCCAGACGTGGATTAAATAAAGCGCAGTGATGGAGTGTGATGACACCATTTTCCCCACTTCTTACTGCCAGAAGTTTGGGCTTTACAGGAGCACAGCGATCTGGCAGTGAGTTTGTTTCTCGAACCGTATTGTTGAGGTTTATGTGTAGTAACGCGTGATTCACCTAAAGGCGACTCTGTTGTTTTAATGTGTGAAATGTAACAATAGCACCTTACTTTTCCAACAGAGGGTTGTAAACAGCTTCACATCTCAAGAAACAGGTGGATACATTGCTATACGATGCAACAATTACACATAATAGGCCATTATCATCGCTAACGGGACCAGATTCTGTTTGTCTGAGGTAGAGGGCCGGCGCCTATTAAGAGCAGTTTGGATCACCTGGCTTTCGAAAATAAATGGTACAACAGCCTTTATTTTCAGTTCCTTTTATTTTAAAACAAGTTTGGCCTTAAAATGAACCGTATACGAACCCTGTTTTCATCCAGGTAGGCATTCACTAATGCATTCGGTTTCCAGCTCAACCAAAACAAGGCCAACGTGAGTGTTTAGTGTCACCGTTTTCATTTTCCCATCGCATTAACCCTTCCATTAATCACACGGAGCAGCGGTTACGCACTCGCTCGCGAGACCGTCATCCATGAACAGAGTGGCTCTCCGGATCATTAATCAACTCAAGGCGAGCCAGTCAAGGGGCTTCCAAAATGTCAAGGAGGGGAGGTTAGATGTGGCCGCGCTCCTGTGAGCTCCTACACCAGGGAGCTGATCGCAGCACAACGCTCCCGCTCGTCCCAGATGGTGGGAAGAGCTTCAGGATCGCAGGAGAAAGGAGGAAACCCAACACGTCCATAATATTCCCTTAAAAACTGAGTGTATTCTTCTAATAAAGGTTGAAATTTGCAAAAAGCTTCAAGCTGATATTGAAATAATAAGCTCAGTTGAAATCTGAGTTGGGCACAAAGCTTTTATTTAGTGGATTTTAGGCATTTGTTTAACATTGCCATGCTCGCTGTGATGAAGTGACAGCAGGGATGGTTAAAAAAGAGGTTTGTTTTTAAAAGGGGTCAAAAAGGCGCTGAGTGTTTGTGTACGTAAAACATAAAGCCTGTCAGTTGGTGAATGAAAAAAGTTTTCTCTTATTATTATTATTCCCAAGCAAGGTATTAGATGTTAAATTAGGGGTGAGAGAAGTCACGGATGGTAATTTCCTGCAGAGATCCATTTCTCTGTTTCGATGAAATGGTTTTCTCACAGTTACTTGACCTTTCGTTTGCCGAAGATGAAATGCTTTACAGGCAGAAGAGCTACAAAAATATTAGAAATGATCAGAAAGTGAAGTTTGGTGTTGCAGAAAACTTACGGTTTGTACTAATTAGAAGTCATGCTGGGGTTCGAAACACGGTACTAGACCGGTACCGGCCGTTTGTAGGTACCGGTACAGAAAAAACACGGTACAGATGTCGGTACTTGACATTTAAAATGTCCCTGTAAATAAACCGCTTCATTTCTCCACCACTGCTACGCTCCACGGGTGAGACGCGGAGGAGCGGACCGCCCCTCCCCTTCCTTTCAAAACAGTTCTGGCCTCAAGCGTAGCGATTTTCAGGTTAAAAATTCCCCAAAACTTTAACGTTTGGCTGCATTTTGGAAAGGTAAACGGGAACTGAGCAAAATGCAACATATGAGATTTGTGCCGCGAAAAACAGGAATTCCAGCAATAGCCTCTGTGCACGCATCGGTTCCGTGTTTGGCGTGAGGATGGTAGCTACGAGACTTCCGGTCTCTGTGCTAACGATGGGAGGTGGGAATTTGATCTTGTTGATACTGTACAGAATGGCACACAGCAGTGGTGGTTAGACCTGCTATCAGTATGTTGTTGAAACGCAAATTCTGTCAGTGTACATGTCATGTTTAGGACATGAACACATAAAAGCTTGACATAGAAGGCCACGCACAAATAAAGAAAGATTTACAAAAAAAAAAAGAAAGATTTACAAGCTTCCGAAAGGAAACTAGCAAACACAGTATGTGCTTCCAGCGGCTACCGGAAGTTTACGTCCATCCTGACCTTCTACCGGAAATTACATCACGTAGCTGCGTGCACAGAGCCCATTGGTCAAAGCCACGCATTGCGTATGGATTTAACTTTCGAGCTGCAGCGCCGTGTTCAGTCCGACTGAAAAAAAAGGAGGAGACCCCGAGCTTCCAGCCTCTGCGGAATCAGGAGGTGTTTACGGGAGGAGTGACATAACAGAAATTTCCCGAGGTAAGGAATAAATACCGGTAATAATAGTAATAGCATATATGCCACAAAACAATATTTTTTGTGTTTACTTTTTAAAAAACGTTTAATACTTTGTTATTTTCTCTCAGAATTATACATAAAAGTACCAAAAAAAGTACCGGTATCTAAAACCAGGTATCGTTAAAGTAGTAGTAGTATCGAAAAACATTTAATGGTACCCAGCCCTAATTAGAAGACATAAAAGGAATGGCATTCATTTGCTCCAACTTATTCAACAATGGGTCATGGAGGTAACAGGTCTAAAAAGGATGCTTCGATATCTGTTGCCCTAGCAACACAATACAAGACCTCATGAGGACCCCAAGATGTCCTGAGACAAGAGTGAATAAACCCCTAAAGGGATATCTGTTTTCCACATGGTCTCCTTCTAGAGCACTGGTGTCTAAAGTCGATCCTCCAGGGCCGGTATCCAGCATGCTTTAGTTCCTTCCTTGCTCCAACACATCTGAATCAATGGTTATCAAGCTCTGCTGAAGGCTTTTAATCAACTGCTGATTGGAATCAGGTGTGTTGAAGCAGAAGAACCCTTAAAACATGCTGGATACCAGCCCTCCAGGATCAGGGTTGGACACCACTGTTCTAGACGGACATGTTCATAAACCCTCCAGTGGAAAGCACCCAACCCATTTTTTGCCTGATAGTAATCACTCATAACCTTTTTACACCCTCCCTCTCACCCAAACCCCCTAGCTGTGATGAAGGTCAGTGCCTTTGTGTGACAAATGTTTCCGATTAGCACTGTGACTGATAGAACATGTTCTCTCGTTGCCTTAAAACAGACCGGTTCTGCTATGCTAACTTATTTCAATATCTGGACATTTTCTTGCCATTTGCTTATGAAAAAACAAGTTTGACCTTTTAGCAGGAATCACTGGCACTGCTTTAGACTGGTTTTATCTGTGTTATTTGACATTTTATGTTGAGGGGATCACTTCTTTCAAAAATAGCCTCTGTAATCTTTGGAGTTCCACAGGGCTGGTTCTTCAGTCCAGTAATGTTTTCATTCTACATCTCGTTAGCTATAGCATTGTTTGGTTCTTCTCTGATATTTCCTATCATTTCTATGCTAAAAATATTTAGCTTTGAGTCTTTTAAGCCTCATGATTTGAAGACATTATCCACTCCAGTCCCATGATTAACCCAGATTAGTGACTGGCTCTTCAGCACCTATTTCATCTTAAACATCTAAAAGACAGAGACCCTAATTACTGCCTTTCTAATCTGTGGAGTTCCACAGGGCTCAGTCTTCAGTCCTATGCTATTTTCTTTCTACATCTTCCCATCTGATAGCATTATTCTCCAGAAATTATTTTGTCTCAAATGCCAGAAATAAAGAAACCAAATTTCATATAAAAATAAGCCTAAGTCCAGTGTGTGATATATGGTTGTGGTATTCAAAATGTTTTTCACCCCTTTTTTTTTGTAATTTGAGAAAACTTTTAAAAACCGTGTCAGATTTCATATGCTGCTTGGAAAATATCTGGATACAGTCACCGCTAAACTTTTACTTATTTATAAACCATCAGTGGCTAAAGTTTGACCTTTAAAGAGCAAATTTCATTTTTTTACTTAAGATAAAATTCTGTCCAAAAATACTATTTGAAACGTTTATTGAGGGTATTTTGTTTTACAATACATTTTTTAAACCAGTTTTATCGTCAAAAGTGCCCCTTTTCAACTAAGCTTCAAACTTAAAAAAAAAAATCCCGACCTGTGATGTAACAACAGGAAGTTAAATGCTAGGTGGCGCTGCAGACAGTGTTGCCAGATGTAGATAATTATCGTATTTGTAGGATAATTAACACACTGTATGATCAATAATTCCATAAATATGATAATCTGAGTGCTATGTTGTGTGGAATTTGTGTAAAAGATGCTTGTTTTAATCATTGTGTTAGATTCTTTAAAGCTAAAACTACTTAAACATTTCCAATCTGGCAGCACTGTCTTGCTCTTGGCTTACTGTGGCGAGTTGGTAGTTTTAGGGCAGAGCAGCTGTGTAATCGAGTCAGTGTGTATTCATATTTCTCAAAAATGCTAAATTATTGTGTTTGTGAAGGCTGTACAATCAGCCTGTCAGGACAGCGAGTCCACGAGTTAGAACGGGACTACTTCCTTACCTTGACTTCTGCTTTGGCTACGAAAAGCCCGGTCAGTCTTTGGTCTCGCCCAGGACTGGATGTGATGGAGTTTCACGTGGGATGCCGAAGAAAAACATCCAGTGCGACTCTAAACAGGCCCTGTGCCTTCAGTTCATTCAAATTCCCACTGGAACCGCTGTTAGCAGCAGCTAACCGGAGCTAACGGGGGCAACGTCAACATGTCCGGTAGCAAGCAGGAGGAGGCTCTATATGCAAACAAGAGCTGTGTATTGTAAGTTTTGTTGCCTAATATATATATATATATATATATATATATATATATATATATATATATATATATTTTTTTTTAGTCAAAGTTTATTTCATTCAAATAAAATAAATAAAACAAAAATATATAAACAATAAGATATACATAACAAAAAATCATATTTGAACAAAAAAGGAGCAGAATGAAGAAAAAAATCTTATAATTTCTGCCCCCACTTAACAAAAAGATTCTATAATATTTTCAAACTTTGATTCATTATGAACCCTGTCTTGTCCTCATTTCCAAACTTGATCATGATCATTGCTTTAATGTACTTTTTCATAATTACTTAATACACTCATTTTGGTAAATTTTTTGAAAATATTAAATGATTTAATATCTGCTAAGTACCAACTTTATTTATTAAGTAATTGTAAACATTTAAAGATTGATCTGTGTCAGAGCCGGCATCAAAATCAATCTTGAGATAAGGGGCAACCCCTGATTACATCACTTCCGGTCTGGTGGAAAAATAGAAAATCTTCACAAAAATGTCTCCAAAACTCTAAATAAGTTGTATATTCCGAAAAAGTTTCTAATTATATTTCTCTAACCTGCAACTTGCTCTTTAAATTTGTATATATTTTGTGTCATCATGTTTAGTGTGTATCAAACCAATCCGGTAAGCATTCCCACATCTCCCGTATCCTGTTCTTACTGGGTTTCCTTTGAGTTTGGGATAAATTCTCTTACTAACCTGCAGAACTCTAAATGGCCAAGCACCAGAATATATATACATCCACACGTAACACAGCCTTCGACCATTAGCTCAGGCCTCATTAGCTGTTCCTCGTACAAGATTGAGAAGAAGGAAGCAGAGGGACGTTCCGTCTCTGGAACCATAAGGAACGGTTTGCCAATACAATTTAATGTAGTCGACTTTGTAAATGCTTTCAAAAACACAATTAAAACTTTTTATTCAATCGCACATTTTCCTCGAGATTTTAAAGTTTGAGCTGTGAAATTCTACGTATTTTACCCAAATAAGACAATTTGGTGACACAAATGATTTTCGAATGTTCATTTTGGGTTAAATGAGGAGAGGAGGTAAAGTTTGATGGTTACGGGGTTAGGGTTTTAGAGCCGGCGTGTTGCTGTTTGGAGAACTGGAGCATAAGTCTGGCGGCTGACCGTTAGCCGGAGGTGTAGTATAAATAAGAGATGATTATGACAAGCAGCGCTGAGCTCCCCACATGTGGAAAAAACCCAGAGGGATTTAACAGGGCTGTGAATGCCGGATGATGTATATTCTGTATGTATGTGTGGGCGACTGAGCCTTAGAAAGCATAAACAAATGAAAAAATGAACACGAGCACTTGGATGTCAAGTTTTCTCCAGAAGATTGTTCCACACACACACATAAGACACATGGATAATGTCATCCCAAAAGAGAAGACAAGCAAACTCAGCACGCCGGCTTCTTTCTTCAGCCGTGAATATCCGGACGCGCTCCCCTCGCCTCGGAGTCGCTCATTATCTCGGTGTGCCCTTGTTTGACTGTGAAACATTTTCACCGGCGATGACTCATTGCTTTCTGAGAGCATACCAGCTGCCCAGTGCCCAAGTGTGTGATCATGGCATAAAGAGCTCGAATGGGACACAGTGGCTGACTGGCAAGCCGGAGCAACGGACTAATTAAAACCTCGGAAAGCAAAACCGGCTTGAGCTGCACCTTGTGCACGAGGGGAATCGTCACAATAAAGTTTTCTTTAACCTGCATGCATTGTTAGGGACATTTTTGCCAATTTGGGCAAACATTTCCTCGTCCTCTCGTTATCATGTTGGCTGTGTTAATGCTAATGCTCAGTTATTTCTAACAAAGCCTCTTTTGATATGTATTCAAACTTAATTATATATATTTTTCCTATAGATCAATAGAATTGAGGACTAAAATGTCCACTTCCAAAAAATGACAAAACATGTTTTGATAATAGATCTGTTACAAGATCAGACCTCTGCAGAATGACCAGTTTTAATAGTTGAGAATTTTAACCCTTTAAATGCCATTTTGATTACTTAATATACGTCTACGAGCAGGGGTGCACATAACCGGGGCGCAGGTGCACAAGCACAGTAAATGTCATGCATGTCAACAATGCTCCTACTGTGCACCGGTGTGTTATCGTATCAATTGATGGTATCAATGGTGCAGCCTGATATCACACACTGACGAGCTGCAGAGTGAGCTGATTGGCTCGTTGTAACTTTTATAAACTTGCGTGGCGCTGCGATGGCGCGCTCATGTGGCCGCGGGTACTCACATGCCCCTTGGAGACGAACTCACAGCAAGGACAGTGATGCACTCTCTTAAGTACTTCAATGAAAAAAATATGTGCACCCCTGTGTAGGAGTAATTTTTAATAAAACTATTACTTTAGTAGCTAGGGGAATTTGGTTATGTATTTAAATTAGTCTTATAAATATAAACAAAACCCCAAAATATTAGCTTTGATGCATCATTAGTTTTAGCAACAGCATCAGATGAGTTTCCAAAAGCTGCTAAAAAATAGTCCAGAATACTTTTTTGTTTATTTTTGGGTTAAAACCTTTAATCAACTCTGGATCTAGTTTTGTCAAAAGAAAAAAAAATCAGAATGTTAACACTTTAATGTTAGTATGTATAAATTATGCTAATATTAAATATAAAAAAACACAAATAATGGATTATTTTCCAAAAAACGTACTTTGTCTGAGTAGGGATAAATATTTAAATCAGTCTTGGATATGTCAAGGATTTAATGAAACGGCTGCTGCACAAAAGCTTCAAATCTATCAAAGTTAATATTTTGGGTATTTCTTAAATGCCTCAAGTTTTTTTTAAAATAATCGCTTTTGTCTTTTTTTGTTCTTTTTAATGCCAACATGAATTTCAAATAAACAAAAGGCTCTCTATTTACCAATCGATCTAACTCCCAATCCTTGCCTATGGTCATGAGCTTTGGGTAATGACTGAAAGAACAAGACTGCGGATACAAGCGACCAAAATGAGTTTTCTCTACAGGGTGGCCGGGCTCAGCCTTGAGGAGCTCGGACATTCGAGAGAGACTCGGAGTAGAGCCGCTTGTCCTCCATAATGAGATGAGCCAGTTGAGGTGGTTTGGTCATCTTGTTAGGACGCCTCCCTAGGAAGGTGTTTCGGGCATGTCCTGCCATCAGGAGACCCCCAGATCGACCCAGGACACGTTGGAAAAAATAAATCTTCAATCTGGGAGCGCCTTGGAGTCCTGCTGGAGGAGCTGGTGGAGGCGGGGAGAGGACGTTCTAGGACTCCCTAGTTGGGATGCTTCCCTCACGACCTGGACCCGGATGAGCGGAAGAAGGCGAGGTAGCAGTTTTTTGGAAGTGGACATTTTTGTCCTTCTAGGACACATGAGAGTATTAAGGTGTCTGTTTGCTGTTTTAAAACATGGTTTTTCTCTTAGACTGAGATGATGTAAATGTGCAAGAAACTGAGCCATTTTTAGCTTTTTTTTTTACACTTAGCACTCAGTTTCCCTTGAGTTGGACTTCCTACTGGTTTGCTACATGCTCAGCTAGCTGTTTATGCCAATCAGGGAAGCCATTATGTGATTAAGTTCAAATGTGAACTCACGCTGTGCTGTTGTGTAGCATCACTTCACTCTGAACCAACCAAACAACTGTCTGTTGCTTCCACCGGCTGATTAATTCATTTTGACCCAACTTGAATTATTTACGTCCATTTCCTTGTTTTGTTTTTTTTCGTGACCACCAACCAGCTCCTCGACAACATGGATAACCTGATTACTAGAATTTATGAAAATGATTTGTATCAAACTGTTTAATCAAAATGACAACTGTTGATTATTTCACAAGCTACAAAACAGCAGGATGGTGACCAAAATAAACATAGCTGGCACGGAGGCCACATTACTTTTCCTTTAATGCTGAGGTTCATTGATAAAACTCCTGGTAACGGGGGCTGCGACCTCAGCCTGGGTGGTGCTTCGGTGGTCTTAGGGGGGGTTATTTCCGGTGGCTGTGTGCAGAGCTTTGAGGAGCATGTGCCATGGGTGGCTGCCGGATGGCCGTGTTGCTCCTGGATGGGTCTGTGCAATACCCAGGGGTTTTGGGATCTGGGGCAGGTCGTGTCTGGGAATGCGGGGGCGCCCCCTGAGCTGGGCCATGGGTTCCTGGGTTCTGGTTTGCACGTTGCTGTTGAGCTGGGTAGGTGTATGAGATGACATCAGACCCTGGCCCAGGGGCCTTTGGTGCACTGGTGACATTAACTTGGGCTGTGGTTGACACTGAACACAATTTTATTTACCGTATTTGCCCGCATATAAGACGAGGTTTTTTCATTGAAAATAATTTGAAAAAGGGGGGGTTGTCTTATAATCAGGGTCGTCCTATATTCGGGCAAATACGGTAATCATTACTGTGTACTTTTCGAGGTCATTGTAATTGTTGTATATGTTATTGCTTTGCCCTCTATTTTGTTTGTTATCTGTCTTTCTGCAGGTCTCAAAGCAGCTTCCTTGTACCCCTTGTACTCTTTTCTTTCTCTGCAACTTCCCCCACACCTCTATTTCCTTACCCTTCACTTTTATTTTCCTCTCCATGTCCATTGGGATTCAAATTAAAGCAAAAAGCAATTCTAATAAAGACTTTTTCTAAAACATATATCAGGTGGAGTATAATAACAGCAGCTGTAACGCCCCACCTGTGATAGTAAATCTGTAAGGCTTGTTTTTGGCATTCAGACATCAATCTGGATTGTTATGCAGCCGGACATGGGGGGGGGGGGGGGGGGGGGGGGGGGGGGGGGGGGGGGGGCGTTCAATATAAGTCTTGTCTATGAATCACAAAATAACAGAATAATTTCAAAAGTACATTTTAGAATACATTAGGCCCTCTCCAGGGACCTGACAGTTCTCCACTGTACAGAACTGGCTTGAATTACGCAACACTTTTTTAGTTTTATCTCAAATGAAACATTATTCTCCCTTTGAAAGATTCACACAGCCTGTCTTTTTATGGCGAGAGAGACATCAAAACCTATCAAAAGTATGTGTAGATTTAGATGAGATTGACAAAAAAAGAAATCCGGTATTTTATTGCTTTGAGGTTTTTACCCTTTGCATGGCTTTCATCTCTGTGACTGGTCTTTTTTTTTTTTAAAGCTCCTGATGGTCAAAGCTTCAAGCATCAAAAACTGATTTTTGGCCACCAAACATGTAGTTATATACTTAAAAATCAAATGTGAATGGATCATTTGATGCTTTGTATCCCTTATTTATTTTTAAATGACAAAAATATATATTTTTAAAATCTATCTAGATCTACTTTAATAATCCTCCAAAGGCAAATTGGGGACAGTGCTCTAAAGAAACATAGAAGTAAAAAAGTAATTTACAGTTTTTGAAAATACTAAGAATACACACTAACTGGTTTTAGCAGGATTTTGCATGACGACTGTATTTTCAGGTATTTAAACCAACTTTTGCTCAACAAAGTTTCATCATTCCATTAGTACACTACATTATTTCGATTAAAAGGGGTCATTTGGTTAGATTTATGTGTTGATGCTGCTGTAACAGCATGAAGAAAAGCATAGTAATTTAGACATTAATACAGTGTATTAACGCATCAGTGGAGGATAAAGAGGTTCAGAAGATGGATGAAAGGAGAAGACAGAAATGTACAGTAATTTGTCCCAATGTTATTAATAAATCTTTACGTTGCTGTTAGTTCTCCATTAGATGCATATCATATTAAGAAATGCCTGCCTTAAAACACTGTAAAGACGTCCATGTTTTGACAGAAGTGTCCACATCATAATAGGGTCTTTATCTAATGTGAGTGAGAGCATCCACGGGAGAGTTTTAGTGTAAAAACCAGGGATGCCCCGATATTGATGCTAGCATTGGGTGCACTTGTACTCATACTCGTAAAAGTACTCTGATCTTACACTGTCAGAAATGAAGAATTGTACCTTTTGTCATCATTGGGGTGGTACCATCAAAAGTACAAATTTGTACCTTTAACCGGGGGGTTGTATCCTAAGGGGTACAAATACGTACCCCCAGTTAAGGTACAAAATTGTTCTTTTGAGGGTACCACCCCAGTGATGACAAAAGGTACAATTTTGTACTTTCATTTGTGTAAAGAGCTAATACTGTTTTACATAAAGTGATGCCCAGTTGACAGGAGCTAACGATGGCTAACTGTGGAGCAGATAAAGTCAAAGTACTTATGTAGTAGTAATTGTTATGTAGCAGTGTACGAATCCTCACAGTGCCGGTAATCCTTTGATGATGCTCGATCGATTTCCAAAGCATTAGCATGTTAAGATTAGTTAATGTTTTGCTAACGGCTAAACGACAGAAACCAGTAGAACTGATTAAATCTTCTACATCAGAAAAACACAGAGAAGCTTTAAGACCCAATGGTTTGATTCTGATCAGCTGAGAAAAAGTTTCGATCGGCAGAAGGAAGCCATGACTGCAGCAAATATGGAAAGCAGGTGTGTCATATAATCAAACACAGTTTGAAACTTACTATGACAGGACATTTGTGTATTTATTTATTTAAAAGTAATTTTCCCACACAGCTAGCTGAAGGTTTTAAATTATTTCTTTAGTTTTTTTTTTTTGTTTGTTTATTTATTTCATCCAGTCCAGGTCAGATTAACTGAAGCAGACAATCATTTATAGAATATTTTCTAACCAAGAGAGAGAGAGATGTATATCTTTTTGAAGTTGATCTAAGTTTGACCCCTGACCTTTAGGACTCTGTTTAAAGTTAAGATTAGATAGAAAAACAGATGAATGAGACTTTTTGGTTTATAGTGAATCAACCAGCTGACATATCCTGTTATATGGTAACACAACCTGCTGCTGATGATCAAAGTTATTGTGTTTAAAAAATGTTTTAAAAAGACAAAACTAGCATTTGACTCATTTTTTCTGCCGTATAACCACGATTTAGATCAATAGCTTTTATTATTACTCATATCAGTACTCGGTATCGGCAAGTACTCAAATGTAAGTACTTGCACTCGATTTTTTTTTTAATCTGGTATCGGAGCATCTCTAGTAAAAACGTCTGCTGACTATAAAGAACTGAAAAACTCATGTCACATTTACACCAAAGCACTCGCAAAATATCTTGAATGTCAAGAATATTTTTAAAAATGTGTATTCTGTAAACTGACATAACAAAAGTTTTGGGAGGCATGTATACTGTTACAAAATTAAAACTGCATTTTAAAATAACAAATAGGCAAAAATGATGGTGGTAGTGTGATGGTCTTCAGGACTGGGAACACTTGCTGTAATTGATGGAACCATGAAATCTGCTGTTTGACCTATAAGGGCTTAGTCACTGTAGATAAAAACCTAGAGGATACACATTGATAATAAAATAGGAGAACCTTCCCCAGCCTATCAATACCACCAATCAATTATCAATAAATGTCTAATTTTCAGTTGAAAGGATGAACAGTAAACTAGAAATATGAGTAGATTGTACTTCGAATTATAGTATACCTCATCAGAAAAGTTTTAATCAACGTTTACATTAAAATAATCTCTAGTTTGCATTAGTCACAGGTCTGAGAGCAAGAATAATATAATAAAAGTACAAAAAAAAAAAACTATGTAGAGAATACAAAATATTGTTATTGGGCACAAATAATGACCTAAAAGGGAATATAGTGGTTTTAGGTGACCTTTCAGCTCCGACTTTGGATAAAAGCTCTACAACAGAGATGTGTAATAATAAAAAAAAAAAAAAAAATGAGGCTTAGGATGGATGAGAGGGCTGCTTTTTGTTGCCCGGCAACACCTCTCAACAGAAAAATGTTTATGAAAGCGTCAGAGAGCAAGTGGAATTTGTTTATTTGCGAGTGGCGGTGATGACTTCCAATTCAAGGTACCACCGCGGCGCCTGGCTTTTCCATTCTGTCAGACTAAGAGAGTAAGTCGTTAAAAGACCCAATTAGACTTCCATGTCGTTTGTGAAGAATGGGTCAGGATGTTTTTTTAGCTCACGAGTCACCATTAGACACCAATTGGTAGCCCTCTTTGTCAAAATTCAAATGGTTTTTATAAAATCCTTGTAAAATCAGGCGAATGTGGGCAAAATGAAAAGCCGTGCCTTTATTGTGTTTGAAAGCAGCTCAGTTTTTAAGGCACAGTGGTACAAATCACATTTACCATTTAATGAGTCTTGCTCCATCCAGGCATAATGGAACGAATGATACAAGACTCCAATTTGGAAAATAGCTATTGAAAGATGCCATTCTCTGCCTTCATGTCTATACTTTAGTGTGTTTTTAATGTCCAAAAAGCATTTTACATGTTTTTGCCTGTCCTTATAAAAATAAAAATAAATCCTTTAAAAATCATTTTAGGGAAAATGTTGCTCTGCATTTATCCCACCCTCTTTTTGAGGAGCGCCATTTTGGACGGTGAGCGGGACGACTTGGGGTTCGGTATCTTGTCCAAGGATGCCTCTATACATCGTCTGAAACCAGGGATCGAATCCCTCCCGATCAGTTGGTGACGTCTTTACTCAACGCTCTTCTCAGACTTGATGACCTCGTCCCCCCTCCGAGTGGCTGGAGACTCGTCTTCAGCTGGTCCCTTCATTACTAAGTTTTGCTTTTGCTCTAAATGTAGTGAGGCGGTGTGTCAAGTCCCTGAACTCTACAAGGAGGGCAGAGAAGTGAAACAAGTTTTTTTTTAAATCTTTTCACATTTTCCCTCTCGTTTACCACTGATCTTGAAGAATGGCGCCCCCCAAGGCGACAATTTTGCTTGTCTGTTCAGCAAAGTATGTTTCTAACTGTGCAAATGTCAATAAAGATTGATTGATTCACAGCTTCCCCTTTATTTGTCTGACTGAGAGCAAAATATCAGAAGTACTCAAGTACAAACCTTAAAAACGAAGACATTTGTTGATGCTGCAGCTCGTCATCGTGTACACACTGCGCTGCCTTGCGATGGAAATGTGAATTTAGCAAAAAAAATTTCAGTTTCGAGGTCACAACATGTCAGGAGTACCCCTGCACTATATGGATTTTTAAAGAAAATCTCAGACAATAATCATTTGATGTCCACCTTGAGTTGACTCCAATCCAAGACTCAATCCAACCCACGACAACTCTACCCAGTCCAAGACAATCACCACAGCTACTGAATGGAAAAAATGGGTATAACTCAGTGGATTTTATAGACATTTGGCTAAAATGTGGTGTTGTAGTACCTTGAAGTTATTCCTAACATATACCTAAGTCCTAACTGATCCTGCAAAGTCTTTGTTCAAAACTTTGGCATTGGCATCAAACCTATTTGCAAAATATCTCATAAAACCAATGAATTGATTTTAATGAAACATTCAAAAATAATCATCTATTTGCCTACATCTGTAACTTTTATAGTCGGTTCAATTCAAAGTGGCCTGACTTAAGAAAATGTAAAAAAAAACCTCAAAATAGTGCATGTTATTTAATAGATTTGACCAAAATGGCATTAACTCTGATCGTTTATCACCACAAGATGTTTAAAAAGTAAAACCCTGACATGAAATACAGCTATATTCCTTATTTAAATAGATAATGTGCTGCATGAAACTGTATAAAAATCAAATGTGAGGTTTTACTTTGTCGTGTATCAAGCTGTGACTCTAGGAAACGAAAAAATCTGTACATATAATCTCAATGTGTGACGAAGTGGCAGAGTGACATTAGAAATCTTTCAAATTTCCCATCCTTCCGATCCTCCCTTGACATTTTTGCAGTTCACCCCACAAATGGAGGCCGATTTGATGCCACTTTGCTCTGGGGCTGAATTGCCTTTCACTACCTGCTGCATTTTCACAGGGAATTTGATGGCAATTTAACATGTGTTAAGTTTTTTTTTTTTTATAAAAAGAAAGGTTTGTGTCAAACGCTGGTGATGTGCAGTGTCATAATGTATCAGCTCAAACTCTCAGCCAAACAACGGCAGAAACAAAAAGGAATGCAAGTGTTCTATATCAGTGGGTGATGAAATAAAGGTTAAGCTGACATTAATTGGATTAGTGTTGTACTAGACCACCAGCAAAACAGGTTGAATATGTCTTGATTTGTCATTGAAAGTCTCCTGGAGGGATATACACCCCGTAGTCTGTTTATACCTAATGAAACAGGGTCAAATGAGACTGTTGGCTAACTAATTACAAGTTTGGATTGAATGCCCTTTCCCTAAGTTATGAAATCATCTCATACTCATTGTCAAACGCGTGTCCGGGTCTGAGCTGCAGGGGCAGCCATGCTAGCAGGGAAGGCCATATCCTCTCGCCAGACACTTTCACATGCCCCCTGGCGGGATCCCAAACTGGTCCAGTTTAGAGATTTAATCTCTCCAGCATGTACTGGGCTGACCCATTGGCCTCTTACTGGCAGGACATGCCCAAAACACCTCCCCCAGGAGGTGTCTAGGAGGCATCCTGACCAAATTCCCAAAGCACCTCAGCTGGTTTCTTTGAAACTTTGAGGAAACTTTTTACCTGTTTGCGATCGTGTTCTTTCAGTCATTTACCAAAGCACATGACTAATGATGAGGTAGGAAATTAGATCAAGTGGTAAATACAGCGCTTCACTTTCTGGCTTAGCTCCCGACTTACTACAACAGACCAATTTTCTCAATCCCCCAGTTGATCTCCTGCTCCCTCCATCCCTTACTCGTCAATAAGACTCCTCCACTTCAGGTAAAACTTCTCTTCTAATCTAGAGCTGGCAAACCAACCAATGCCTTACCATGGGGGAGGAGTTTGGAGTTTAACTTTGCCACCATTAAGGTCCACCATGGCAAATCGGTCCTAGGTGAAGGGTGGTTCAGATACTCTTGTATAGAAAAAAATAGCACAGTACCCAGCAGAGAGGGATATTAGGATCCCACCCATATTCCACCAATAGACCCACCTTCTGCAGGATGAGCACGAAGGTTCAGGTTCAATATCAATCAGGTAGCCGACCAAGGTCCGTCAAAAAATTGCCCAAAATTATTCAGCTTGCCTACATACAACTTAACCCCTTTCTAGACATTGTAATGGCAGCGTATCATGGCGTGGGTCCTAGCCACGATGGTTTATCAGTCGAGAATTTAAAATGGATGTGGTTAAATTGGCCTCATGGCTTTGACTCCTTAGAGCCATTGTTGTCATGCTAGCATGGTGTGATCCCTTGGCACATAGCTGCATCCTGATGATTCGAAAGAGTTCAACCAAGACTTGGCTCAGAAGAAGCGGTATATGTACATGGTAAGCTCATCATGGGAATGTGTTGCTTAGAAATATAGCATGGCGTGGGCTAGGGATTAGGGATGGAGCCGGATACAAATACGGTATTCGGAAAGACACAAACACTGGGGTTTTCCCCAAATATGTATTTTGAACAAATACTTTTAAAACATATTTTTATTCGGGAACAAGAAAAACTTTATTTCAAACAGCTGCGTTCCTCATGAGACTGCGGTGCGTCATGGCCGGAGGAGTTAGTGAGCGAGGGACGTTCAGAAGTCAGGATCTCAACTGTGCTATTTTGCGCAGAGTCCGTAGATGGACCTGTGGAGGAGGAGGCATGCAGGTCTGGATTGACTGGTGGCGGCGGGAGCCTCTCACAAGTCGCGCCAATGACACCTGATCTAGGTCTGGATGAGGACTGGCCATCAGGCCTTTTCCCGGTGACGGTCCCTGGACTGGGACCAGGTACGTCCTGGTCCCGCAACGTGTCAAGAGCAAATCTACGCCGTTGCATCAGACTTCTTCATTTCATCAAGCAGTTCCTCTTATTACGTACCGTACAAAGCAGGGGAACTCACTTAAACATGTTAAAAAGCCACAGGACAGCAGCTGCTCCTCAGCCTATAATGGTGACCTGCATGTAGGAGAGGCAGGTCCTGCTTGAGGGTCAGAAACATGTCGAATACGGCCCGCGATTTAATGTAACCCAACCGTTTCCCCACATTTTTCTAGATACCAGATCATATCAGCTTTCTTTTCTCTGTCTCCTTTCACTTTTTAAAGGTTGCCATAATATTTTGTGTTATGTTGTTTATTCTAGAATAGGAAAGAAAAACCCTTTTCTGTCCCTTAGTGGGGAAATTCTGGAGCACAAGCAGCAAAGTGATGGCAAGTCAAGAACAACCAGATTCAAACAAAGTCAAAATATATAAAAATAGAAAAATAAGAATAGAGACACCACAATAAATATTGCATTATCTATGATCATTATAATGGATCATTAAATAATATTTTCTATAATGTAAATTAGAAGTTTAATGCAAAAAAACCCTGTCTGTTTGCGCTTATTTTGAATTTTACTCAAATACAAGTACTCCCCCCCCCCCCTCACAAATACAAATTCAGATACAAATACCAGATGCTTTGCACACCCATAGCGTAGGCACAGGAGAGCGTTACCATGATCTAATGGGTCATGGAATGAGTAGTGTGGTTTTAAATCAGTGTGATGGAGAGTTAGAAGGTTAAAAACCCAAAAATGATCCTTCTCTTAGAAGAAATACAGACACTTTTACAATAAACTGTGCTGATTATAGTATTTAACTTCATATTCTGGGAGTTTTTAAACAATATGAAATACATTTATAATACCAATGTGAGCTAAACCTGCCAGCCAAGGTGAATGAGACCAAAAAAAAAATCCTCAAGGTTCTTTGTCTACACGAATAGATTAATGTGTCATTTTTATGAATCCATCTCTATTTCTGTGCATTTCCTGCAATTTTTCTAATAGATAATGAAAAAATAGGATTTGGGAAATGAGCAGGCTATTTTTTTCATTCCTCACTCATGATTGGGCATCATTGGACAGTTTTAGACTTTTGCAGCTGAAAGTGGTGCTCGTCAGAGCAAGAACGCACCACAACAGTTGAGTTGTGGGCAGAATAGTGATTGGATTGTGACACATGTGGACACTGGGTACAGACGTTTAACAACCTCGTCTGACTGGGAGCGTGGATCAGACTCAGAGACACATAAATATATAGATCTGATATATCTTTTTTATTTTTTTTAGGTATTATACTTACTGCAGCTGCTGTCTAGTGGCTCCCACCCACCCGTGGCCCTAGACATAGAGGGTCAATAATCCATACATCAATAGAATAATCTTATCTGTCTGAACCACAGCCAACCTTCTGCCATGTAGCCATTTAACTGCTGCAGTAGACTCACTGGGTTTTTAGGTGAAATGTATGCATCCAATCCAGGCCTGAGACATTTTTTGGGTCCATCACGATGCATTAAAATAAAAAACAAAGAAATATTACAGATAAAATGAGCTGCACATAAGCGGCACACAGGTATGCATGCGTACCAGTACCTTCTGCCTAGGGATGGGAATCGAAAACTCTTAATGAGAACTGGTTCCCAGTGTTTCAATCCCTTGGGATTGTTTGCCATTTTTGCTAACAATTCCCTTATCAATTCCAGTCGGCGCGACTACGTCACCACGCGCGTTGCGTAGCATGTGACGTTATTTACATTGCTCATCGCACAAACGCTCGAAAGTTTGGTTATACTTCACGAGAAAGGATGACAACAGGGCAACTTGCAATACTTAAAATAGATATTTCATCAAAAGGAGGAAACACTACGAATATGCAAAAGCATTTGAACACAAAACGCGATAGCGTTAAATGAATGTCGTGTTTTTGATCCACTCCGCACTAGTGAATTGCAACCCAGCAGCAACGGTAACGTTTGCACGTCCTCTAATAATGCAGGTAATAATCAACTAACACTGCCTATCATGTTAGCGTCATTTACCCATGTGTAAAACCTGCTTTTACTGTGCATTGCATTAAGATGACCATGATGATGAGAGAGATGGGCACAGTGTGGCTGGCTCAGATGCTAGCAGCACTCGCGGCAGTCTTCCTTGCAAGGATAACGCCACCTTATGGTGGTGGAGCAAGAGAGACATTCTACCCCTGTTGTCAGGACTGGCTGAAAGCTTTCTGTGTGTGCAGGCATCCTCCACCCCGTCTGAGAGGGTGTTCTCCACAGCTGGAGTCACAATAAGTCCAGAAAGATCAGGTATCCTTCCTGAAAAAGCAGATATGCTCATTTTTCTGCAGAAGAATTGTTAATTTTTCATAGTTGATGGTTGCAAAATTGCACAATGCACAGTTCCATTGAACTACTGTAGACTTGAGTTGTATTTGTTGCTGGTTGACGTAACTTTGTGTGTTCAGCTCAAATCCTTTTTAAAAAGAGTTGAAATGTTACTGGACATTCTTGTGAAATTGCACAGAATAATTTATGTTGTATTTTATGTTATTTCTACAAAATAATATTTTATTATTATTTTATACTTAGAAACTTTTTTTTCTGGGCACCCTGTGACCCTAGGCTCTGGTTTTCTTAAGACCTCACTGTTGGACGTATAAGGTCACGTTACTTCTAAACTTGTATCTTCAAAGATAAGATATAAACCAGCTTTAAGCTAATAGATCTGTTTGTTCTCTTTTTTCCAAATGAGAATCGATAAAGAATAGAATCGTTATACAGAATCAAAAATGGAATTGGAATTGGAAAAATCGTATCAATTCCCATCCCTACTTCTGCCACAACACTCCTTTGTGGACTGGTGTTATGTCGCCATATTGTCACAAAGCCCATGATGATACACCGACAAGCTGCAGCGTGAGTTGGGTGGCTCATTTTAAGTCTCATGTCCACTTCCTGTTACGCTCACCCCCCCAACCCCCTGGAGACTAGCTCACAAGGACGTCCTGAGTACGACATCAGCGCCTGGTAGATTTCTGTCCAGTGTGCATCCCTCCTTCAATTTTATTGATAACGAGAAAAAAACGCAAAAGCTATATTTTTAATTTGCCACAGGGGGCGCCAGTTGATCACTAATGCTCATATGTACCCCTTGTTCTCTCTTAGGGGGTCAAATTGATCGCAAATGACTAGAAAACTCTAAAAATAAGGACAGTGCGAGGGTTCAAGACCAAAACTGGCTGTTTGGTGTTTCTGGAAACTTTGAAGGTTATGGTTTTTCTTACTTTTAATTCATGGTGCATAAGTTGTATCAAAATGTAAATTTTTTTAACAGAAAGATCTATGATTAATATGAGCAACAACCTGTGTCATCAACAGAAGCAGAGTCCAAAATTTACATTCGCCAAATGCGACCAAATTGCTCCACTTGCCGAGTAAAATTTGGAGCGTCATCCGCCACATGGCGAGTACATTTTTGCACCAACTTAGTTTTGTTTATCAGATGGATTTCTGTGACGCTCCTCTCCTGCCTGCACGCGACGTACGCGAAACGCGAGAGTCGCACCCGGCATTTCTGCCAATCTATTCACTGTTTATCAAGACAGCAGCAGTTAGCTTCGCGTTAAAGCTAGCAGCGATATGTGGCGGTTTAGAACTGGAGTCAGCCAGTCTTCAAAAAGAAAAGTAATCGAACTGGACGAGAAACCACCAGGACCAGTTGCAACCAGAAGATTTAATGAAAAGTGGCGAACTGGAGGTGGAAGTGGAGATAATGTTGACGCTGGCTACAGGGCACAACAGGTGTTGTGCAGAAGTCTGTTCCCCTGAATTTTTCTGTTCCCCCATGTCGAATTGCGGGCTTCACAGCACTTCTAAAAGAAATCTACAACACGTAGTCGTGTCAGAGTTGATACTTTATGTAGTTCCTAGTAAAAAAATTAATACAAATTTTAAAGTGACATTTTTTTTCTTTTGTTGTTTTGTTTTAAACACTGACAGAATCGCTGAGCGTTTTATCCGCTCCCTACACAGGTGAACATAATATTTTAGGGGAGCAGATTTTAGCACAACACCGGAATCTGCGCAGATGAGCTGCCCCGTTTTCCTCCAGTACGCTAAAAGACCCGTAACAACTCACTGGTCCTAGGAAATAAGACGATGAAGGGACTCCAAAAATGAGGCTGTGAGACTGTCAGAAGCAGGAGGGCAGATTTTATGGGGAGAAAACAAGGAGTCTGACTAGATTTCATTAACAGAGTTCATTAAAAACATTTTAAAATAAATAAAATAAAATAAAAAATTTGAAATGAGTAAAAATGAGTTTTTATTAATGATTATTTAATTACCGGTAAGTTTCATTTGGATCTAACATAATATCATATTATAGAATAACGTGCTTTGCGTAGATCTAAATCATTTAGAATTTTGGCTGGTAAAAAAGTATGTTTGGCCGGTAGATGATAAAATCTACCGGCCAAACATACTTTTTGGCCGGTGACTCAAAAATTGAATTTCGGACCCTGAACAGAAGTGCATGAAAGATTGCATATTTGTCTTGGGAGTCCAATTTCTTCAACCTATATTGTCAAATTCCTATGATTTCTTTATTGTCGTCTCAGTAACCCTGATGCACATTTAAAATACTAAAAACATTCAACAGGTTGTTATTTCCTTTAATGTTTGGGGGAGTTAAAAAATCCCTTCCGGTGTCCTTCAGTCCTTTCCGGGACTAATGACGAGCCTTGTTGTCTGTCCATTTGTTTTCCTCGTGTCCTCTGCCGCCGTGGTGACGCAGCTGAAGAGAGATTACAGTTGCATCGGGTGCCGCCTGTCACTGTACAAATGCCCGTCATTAATTTCACAGCCAGGAGGCAATTCCGGAGACACGGATAAGTTCCGATAATTCTGAGAGCTCTGCTTGAGCTGTCAAGCTTTTCGGAGAGAAACATTGGGTCAGAAGACGTTTCTTCTTCACGTCCTTCCTTTTGTATCAAGTTGTAACTTGCCCAAAAAAGACTGACTTTGAAAGATTTGTGGTGTTTGTTGCTTTACGTTTGTCTGAAATGGATTTTCTTCTTAAGAAACGGAGATTGAAGACAACCTGGATGAGACAGAAGACATTACAAAATACCACCTCCCCTAACTGCTTGCTCTGGCCTTTTCTTTAAATCAGCTTAAAGGACTTCCCTTGGCGTTCTCACCTAACGACTCACCCAGTTCGATTGCATTACTGTCACAACAAATGTAGAAAAAGATCCTTTGGTCATGTGCATCATCAAAAATTAGGCTACCCTCCAGCCGCTGTGCATTACAGATGGGACCAGCAGGAGCGTGTTGTTTTCCAACTGTCTGTGTCACGCAAGTGTTGTTGTCACACAGCAACCGATGAGAGGACGGTCCGGTTGAGTCCCCCTCAGATGAGACGCGGTCAGTCCAGCGGAAAATTGATGCAAAACAGGAAATTCACATGAAATTTTCAGCCTTGATGCTTTGTTGCACAATCACTCGAGCTCTAACACCATCCATTTTGACACATTCACATTTAGACATTGAAAACCATTAAAAAGATAAAGTTCAATACAGTAAAATACTTCTCCGTTAATATATTGGGGCATTTCTTTTGGAGGTTGGCTTTAAGTCCCAGCATTCCTCAGCCTTTTTCATACCTATATGACTTTTATGGACTGGCATAAAAGTCAAGGCCCTAATACAAGAAAAGGGTCTTAAATTTCTTCACATCCTAACTTGTATTGGCTGAACATAGAGCTGTTTTCACTGACATTATTTGAGAAATATGTTGGGTCTACTTTTGCCCTCTGATAAATTAATTACAGTACATTTGTACATAAAATGCATGCACTTAAAATGTTTTTGTAGCCCTTGTGAACTGTGGGATCAGGGATCGCTTCCTGGCTTTCTTTGCAGCCTCCTTGGAAAAGCAGAATAAAAAAGTGAGTTCTTTCTACCAAAGTATCAAAGTGGAGATGGTGACCTAGGTATGTATTGCATGGTTTCCAAAAGATTCTACAGCAAATGTTAAAAATAAGTATTTTTTTCTTTAAATTACAAATTGACCAACATGTTTTTCTTCTTGGGTCATATCCAATAATGTTCTTTATCCATGACCGATATAGAATGCTGATTTTGGTTTTCATTTTTGCTTCTGCATCTCCGTTGTCTTGCTTCGTAGTTGCCGAAATAGGCATAGTTAGCCAACAACCTAAAGGTGGCTAATTCAGGGGTTGATTAATCATCTATCCATTTCACTTATCTAAGGTTGGGTCACTAAGTTACCAGGTTCAGGAGGTAACTAGATACCCCTCTCTTCTATGGGATTTTCCAGCTCCTCCTGGGAAATCCCAAGGTGTTCCCAGGCCACAAAGGAAATATAAGTCCTCCAGTGAGTTCTGGGTTCCCCAGGGTCTCCTAACATACCTGGAAAAACTCTAGACAGAGGTGACCAGAACACATCTTATTCAACTTACTTCTTTTCATGAAGAAGAGCATCTCTACTAAGAACTTTCTCTATGATGAAGTTCTTTAGGGCTGGCCAATCTATGGAAGGAGCTATTTTTAGTCACTTGTATCCAGTTTTTGTGAAAAGAGCAGAGGTACGAATTTACAGAGGGAGAGCTCCAGATCACAGGAAGGGTGTGTGTCCAGTGTGAGGTCTCTAGACCTGGTTCCCCAAATGCATGGACAAGCCTTCTCCCCCTGGACTGGAGCGCTTACTTCACCATGGGACAGGTCATTCAGGTCCACCAGGTACTGGAGTTACTCTAAGAGGCCAGGAATGGAAGGCATGGGCACCTACTGTTCCCACCTGAGGATAGAGAATGAATGGCGAGATGGGGGGCCATCAAAAGCAGAGTAAATCCCCCTATCCCTCCTTATAAATTGCATCCTGCTTGTATCCAAGATCTCCTTCTTGACTATAGTTGAGTGTTAGAATGTAGACACACTAGTCAATGTAGTTGTTTTGGGACCTATGGAGTCCTCTGGTATTTACGGGTCAGTTCAAAGACAGCACAAAGATCAACCCCAAAGGGAAATTAGAACAACTTTCTTCATCACTACAACTAGGGATGCGATACCGATTCTGAGTACTTACTGATACCGAGTATCGATACAGATACTTCTACCACGCAAAAAAATGCAATGAATTGGAAGACAGGTTCTGCTTTCTTCTACGTATTTTCAGTTAACTTTAACAACTACGAGTATATGGTATTGGTATCGCCCAATTCCGATACTGGTATCGGCTCCTGGTGTCGGTTAATTAATAACTTCTTCTAACTCCCTTCTAACCCTAGGGTCCCGGCACTGGGACATCAGCACTTCCGGGTTCCAAAATCCTTCCAAAAACATGTTAAACATTTACCAATATATGCATACTGCATATCCACATAACGGGGACGAGGCTTCTCTATATGATAATAACAATGTTTTCTTCCTCAACAAGACCCAATTCCAACACTAAGCAACTAAATTAAAAAAACGTAAAAAGACGCTAAATTCACTAACTGAGAAAAACACACAGTAGCGCCTAGATTTTATCCACCAATATCTCTCTAAATTCTCTTTGCTTCACTTTATTTGCAAGAAATTTGGTTTAGCAAAGGGTCAGATTATGTTCTTTGGATTGCTAGATGTTTCGGATTTCAACTACATACTTTCAAAGGAATATTAGTATTTACAATGTGAATATTTTTAAAGCTGAATCCCCCCTCCCCCATCTTTTGCTGTGTGCCAAATTGATTTACTTTCACCCAGAAACATAAGTGTTGGTTTTAAGACCTTTGGAGTATTCCCTGGAGTATTACCTTTACTGTGGTACCAAAACAATTCAAATAAACCTTGTATAGTTCTTGAGATATACTCAATTTAATTTGGGCATGACATTTTCGAGCAGCTCTCAATAATATGGCCTATGGTTCAACTTAACGAGGACATCGGTATTGGCCCGATATCGGTGCATTCCTAACTACAACCTAAAGCTTCAACCAAATGGTCCATCTCTCTCTCCGTCTTACCATGACTTGTTAAAAAGACGCCAAAAGACTTGAAGTGCTTCGCTTGAGGCAAAGACACCCTCTACCCCACCTCCAACCTAGCGGGAGGCTTCTAGCCACTTCACATTTAGTTTAATCAGACAGTGGATCAGTTGGGTTAATCACATTACTTTACCTGAGATAGGATTAAAAAGAAGTCATTTAAAATTCCTCTAAATGTGGCTGTCATTGGTTTAAATACATTAAATTAAGTGCAACAGTCTATTTATGAAGTGCAATGGAGTACAGGCCGTTGATAAAGTGTGCTGCCGGAGCCGTAAATAGACGGTGTCTTGGTGTTTATCACAAGCTAAAGTTAGTGTTTCCCAGCTTTCTGCCTCTTCTTCCTGAACACTAAACTCATGGCTCGATGCCCACTCCCCAGCACCACACACTGGTGATAAATAAACCACTACACCTCTGCAGCTTTTACAGGAACAACCGAAAAACACGTCTCGCCGAAATTTCACAGACGTCTGTCCCACTTTTGCTTTGCGTTTTAATTGGCTCGAAAGGCAGAGAAAACAACTGCCGTCGAAGTGAAAGCATTTCAGACGCCTGTCTCTGGAGCTGAATTGCATGCTGGGTTTTTTTTCTCCTCTTCCTCTTTTCTTGTTCCCTCCACAGGCCTGACAAAATCCTTATTAGAGACTTCGACTATACATCACTACAATATATATTTGTGCTAGGCTTTATGAGTTTGCTAAAGTGGACAGGGAAGCCAATTCGACCAATTAAACCTCCACGTACTGGTCCGTGTACGGTGATGTGTGTGTGCACATGTCTGCCGTGTGGGTGCGGAAATATTTAGAATCCTCTTGACACCCAATTAGCGAGCAACCCGCCATGACCTCCAACTTCAAGAGATACCAAAAAGCTCACTTGAAACAACAACTTGGAACTGCTCGACAAAATGGCCCCGCTAATGAGCGTCTGTAAACACAACTTTCTTCTTGCTGATTGTTATTTAAAAGAATCTGCAACTTAAATTAACGTATATAATGAACCCATGGAGACGTGCGGTTGTTTGGCAGGTTTTTACCGTATACCACTTAAGGTTTGGTGTCTTAAGTGGGGGCTGTTTTATACCGCGACAACAAACAAGTGGTATCTGGACGCTTGTCTCACCGCTGATGGCAAAACACGAACAAAACTAGTGATCAAAGCAGGTCCACAGTCCTCACATCACAAAGAAGGGAGCAGGATTGCGGGTGAGGGGAGGGGAATGGGGTGATGAAACGGAATATGAAACAGTCAAATGGAGATCAACTCCGCTGATGTGCCTTTTTGATCTCCTCTTCTTAAGATATACGACTCCACGCAGGCAGAAAGCTCCTGGAAATGTGTCTTTTCTCACAAAGACAGTCGCCATGAATAAAAATGCAGGTATATTAGATGAATTTTTGCATTTTTTTTTCTGTCATGCATTGATTTTTTTGCTTCGTAAAATGCAGATTGCATGAATAAAATGTAGCGTTTCACCTGGAGACGAGATAGCAACATGCCTTTTTTTTTCTATTTAGTTTTACAGGTATTTTATTCCCTGCATACGCAAAGTGAAAGAAGTATGTTTACTTGTCTCTGTTTCTCGAAGAGAAAAATCTTGCATTGTGTGGCTAATTATGATAATGACCATATGGGCATGTTGTTTTCTTTATGTAGCTGAAACTCAAGAGACAGAGATGTTGTGCAACTTTATTTAATCAAGCTTTCGGTAATTGAAATGTGCAGAATGTAAGCAGTGCTTCCAGAGCCCCGAGCCCACAATGTAACGACTCACTCTATAATTTGTAATGTATAAAAAGGGAATATAAAGAAGTATATTATTTAAAAAGCTGGTTAGAACTCACATGAAGCAGTAAAAAGAAAATCAAGAAATATGATTTTGCCCTGGACTCTAACATTCATTTTACTGCTTATTTTGTACTTTAAGAGATGTACAGGACTGCCCTAGCAGTTCAAACGTATGAACATTTTGTATCATGATTATTTAAAAGTAGTAAATGGCAAAAAAGTACTTTTATAATGCAAAATAACTGCATTAACTGTAGACCCTGAAGTATCTCTGGGCTGTCCAGCTGTCTGGATTTATTGTTTATTAAAATTTATAATTTACTTGTCTTGACATCATTAGCAATATTCATCATGCATCATTTCGCTCATTCAACATGTTTATTCCCTTCCTCTCAGTTGCAAAAACAGTCCAAAACCCTCAAAACAAATATGTCACTCGATGATTGTAGTCTGCAGGACGAAAACGTGTTGCACCCAGCATTTAATTATATTACTCCAGCCAATCTGTGCACTTCATTTAATTTATAGATGAAAGCTTTTACCAAACAAGCCTTGTGTAAAACTAATAGCACCTTCTTTCGAGGACCACAGCAAGCTAAAGTTACCTTAAATATGGCGGCACTAAAATGAATCTGTGTCTACTGTGACGATATCTAATGTAACACGCCATTTTGTTTTTGCAGACGCTAAAGCTATATGTTGTTACTCCTGTGTGAAAAATCCAGCTAAGTGTGTTGTGCAGCTGATGTCAGATTTTGACTTCTTAAAATGTCCCACACTCGGGGAAAGACTAGGTAAATATCTAAAAGAATCAGACATGGTGTACATTTTGATTATATATGTCGTAAAAAACTGACTATTAAAAGAAGTCTTTCTTGAAATATTTTTATTGTAGTGGTTACAGCATGTTTTAAATTCTTAAGACCTTTTTTGTAAATCACGAGTTTTCCCCTCAATTAGTACCACAGGGCTGTGTACTTGTGCCTTTGAAATTATTTGTTTTTTTTAACCCAAAGTATTAACTTTCCAAAACAATTCTCATGTCATTGTCATTTTTTGCAGGTATTCCATCTTGTCAAAAGAATCAGAGGCCCTGTAACCACTTTAGTGATTAGTACCACAGGGCTGTGTACTTGTGTCCCTCACATTTTTGGTTCTTTAAGCCCAAAATATTACTTACCTGAAAAGTTTCTGTCTAATCTAGTCAAAGAAACAGTGTCCTTGTAACAAAACAAACAAAAAGAAAAAGTAGCAGAAAGCTGTTCTCACTGCAACACCCCCTGCATCTTTCCAACCTCAAGGGTGCATACTTCAAAGTACATCTTTCCAAGCAAATCCTACCAAATACACAAGTCAAACATGGTGTTCTGAGAAAATATCTGAAAGATGCATGAACAGCCAGTTGTGAAACTAATAAGAAAGTGCCTTAAAGTGGAACGCCACTGAAGAAAAGATAAGAATGGCTGTTTTGTTCATCTACAAGTACTTCAGAGTGTTATTCATGAAAATTAAATCTAGAAAGACTTTACAGTTTACATTTACATGTAAATGAATATGAGCGATGGGTTTACATCAATATGCTGCCTCCTTGGGCAACAGATTAGAAATTAATTCTGATCCAACTTCTTTTTCAAAGGTTTTCAAACTCAGCCTTTGAAAGAAAAATTTGCGAGAAGCAAGTGGCATATCAAAGGACGCAGCGGGGGGAGGATAATATTGTATGCTAATAGAAGACAGCTCGTGGGAACAAAAGCTTAAGTCTAACAGATACAGAACTAATTTTATGTCTGAATGTGAATTAATCAAACTCTAGCTCATCAAAATATGATCTTGGAGGGGAAACTGCATCAATTTTCAATGCAATCAACTCAAGCCCTGCAGAGGGTGTTTGTGGACACAACTAATCTTCGTGTGCTCAACAAAATGACTAAAATTCCAGCAGTAGGCTCTGTAAATACCTATATTTGTCAGATATCTAGCACAACATATGGATCAAGATGCTTGTCATGATCTGGGCATGTGGGAGTTTGTGCTTACTTGGTTCAGTTTATAATCCGCTACAGAAATGAGGTGTTTTATTGAAAAATAATCCCCTAGCATGACACAAAAATGACTCACCCTTCATGTTGATGAGTGTCTCCGCAACAGTGACGATGGCGGCATCCCATTGTTTGACTTTAACCTTTTAAACATAAAATTTTAGTTAAAAATATATATATATGTTTTAAATTGAACTGATTATTAGATAATAAAAATTTATATATGACATAATACAATGTAAGTGTATACATTTTTGATCTAATGTCTGTTTTAATGTCTAAACCAAAGGAGAGGTAGACATTCTGAGATAAACTACATGTTTTGTTGCATAATTTGCATTTTTAAAATGTTTTTTTCATTTTCCAAAGCTCCACGAGATTAGCCTGGCAAGCCAGACTGTATGTGGACCTATGGTCTGGCTACGATCCATTGAAACAACTTATTCATGGGGGCGGGACCAACGGTTGTCAATCAATCTGTCTTCACATGCTATTGGATAGTGCTAGGACCAATCAGAGCCGTTTAGCAACAACTGGAAACAGCTGGTAAATTAAAAAGGTACCATATCCCGTCGGCAAAGCAGCCAATACATCATTTTTCAAAATAAAAGAGTTAAGTGCCTGTATCTGTTTGCGTCTTAAAGAAAAGCCCAAATCTAAATCTTCCAAAGTTGATGACAAACGAATGCGGTTCCTGAGCTTCCACCATATTGTTTAATTTCAAAGTCATCGGCTAGTCCCGCCCACCAAATCGTTAGAGCCTTGTGATTGGCCCGGTACGAGACTGACCGGACCAATCAGTGGGCTGCAGAGGTTCTAGTGGAGCTCGGCAGAGCTGACGATCTATGCTAGAGGGAGAGATAAACTGACAAAAATGATGACACAATCCTTTATTTGGGGAGTTTAAGTTTTTATCCGCTGACAGTCTAAAAAATATATACTTGGCGCCTACCACCTGTATCACTTTGATCTTTCACTAGAGGGCAGAAAACACGTTGCACATTTTACAAAGCAGGTTTTTGGCGAAAGTACTAATTATTGTAAAGAGGTAGAGCTCGCAGAAACAAGTGTGTTTAATATGAATCATTTGGTGTTTTTGGGTAACAGATGGTAATAACGGGAAATACTTGTCTAAAGATTCCCATAAGGCGAAAGTGTATTGCCCAATGACACAGCAACACAGTAACCCACACAAAGATGGTATTTGTCGTGCCGCAGCCTCCAGCCCCTGCTTTTGGTTTGTTTATAGTCTAGTTTTAGTTCTCCTGCATTTATAGCCTTAGTTCCCTGTAGTTTGGTTCTTGTTTATTGTATAGGTTTTGTCTTCCTCTGTGTTTAGTCCTTTCCATAGTTCTGTGTTTTAGTCCTCTTGTGTTTAACTTTAGTCGGTCTGTGTTTTGGTAGTTCTGTTTCTAGTTTCTCCTCTGTGCTCTGTTTCAGGTGTCTTGTCTTGTGATTGTCCACACCTGCCACTCGTTCTCCCTTGATTGCTCCCCTTAGTATTTAAACCCTCCTGTGTCTTGTCCTCTTGCTGGTTTGTCTGCTTTGTCTCCCCTGTTTAGAGCTCCTTTGTCTTAGTTCTTGTCCTTTCGTCTTCCCAGTTTAGCCTCCTAGTTTAGTCATCCTGTTTCTGCCTCAGTTTGTATTTTTGATCCCTTTTTGTAATAAATTCCTTCTTTGAGTTTTACCTTTGCCTCCTCGGTTGTCACTGTGCATTTGGGTTCACCTGCACCTCATCCCTCCTGACAGTATTGGTGACCTTCCGGTTGCCAGACGGCCAACTTACCTACTGAGCTACTGCTGTCCTAGTAGCATGATGAGGTGATGCACAACTCCTGGTTTCCCTACAACATTTTGTTGGGTTGTTTTTTTCTACTTTGGAGTTTATAGTTCTCTTGATTTGGCAAATTTTAATGTTTTTGACACATTTCCAATTTCCATATTAAAAGAAAAATGGGATCACGTCTATTATGACCATTAAATCAGTGGGCCTATGCTTTATTTTAATCTCAAATACCAGTAACATTGAAAAAGACTAATAAATACTCTTAAATTAAGGAAGCATTGCAGTTAAACCACCACTATATAAAAAGTGTTACCACTTAGAGAAACTGTTTTACTTTAGGTCTTGCTTACTTTGAGTTAAGAGTGTTTAATTTATGGTGAATTCAACAATTTTCACAAAATATGCAAGGGTATATTTACAACAGTTTGCAGACACTTTATAAAAGCTGTACTTTCTCAAAGGAAAATCACAGACAAAACTCTAACTTGGCTGTTAGTAAGAAGTCTTTTCAGAGACAAGGCTGAGAATCTCTGAAAGCAGGAAGCCTAATGAGCTGTAAGCACACATTGGGACTGCGTAAATTGTTTGAAAAGAAAAAAATCTCTGGGTTTTAGTAAAATGATTCCCCGCCTCTGATAGATGCAGCAAGAAAACCATCAAAGGAAAAAATACAACATACGAAAAGAAGAGTCAAGAAAATCTTAAGAGCTTTCCATAGTCAAAGCCATAAACCCCAACACGGTCACCATCCGGAGGAAGTGCTGGCCTTAAAGGGTGCATGGATGGTCTCAATCAAATCATCTTGCAACTGACCCTGATGCTTCAAAAACGTAAAAAAAAGGAAGTATAAAAAGAGACCCACGAACTTTAAGAGCTCGCTTTAGTAGAGGCTCTTTGTATAGAGGCTGAGTATTGGTTCTAAAGATGTTGAAAGCATGGATTACTTAAAGAGGAGTAGCATCCTGTAGAGGAGCGGGAGAAAATGTCCAACACCTAGAACAGCCACAGCACTTCTAAAAGGAATGGATCGCAATCCTTTAGGTAGAGGACCTTGGTTTAAAATCAAAATGAAGGCGACAGATTTGGACACTTTGCCAAGAACAAGGCTTGAAATAGCAGAAAAAGAGGACGGAGGTCTTTACCAATACAATTTAAGGCTCATTCAAACACTGGAGTTAGGTATAGATTTGAAAGTGAAGACAGAAAATCTTAAGAATTAGACCATTGAGGTTTGGGTGGTCAAATAATAGACAAATTCATAGTGTGCTGAGAAAAACTAAGACTTTAAAACCTAAAGTGACTGTCCTTTTAGTCAGCATGGTTTTCCCTTTTTCTATTGTTTCACGAGAATATGAGATGTATTCTATTTGGCGCTTCGTTGAAGTACCAGATGATTGTGTTAAAGAGTCAATGCACTATGTTGATGGTTTTGGAAGGTCATGTTTAGTGGCTGAGAACTTTAGCAGGTTTTTACTCAATGTTACCAACAACATATTTGATTATAGTGATGGTAATAATACGGCAATACCCAGAACATAGTTTCCTTTATTCACTCTACTGGAACTTGTACCTTTCCCTAAGGTTTCATCGTCTTTATTATTAGTTATCATTAACCTACTGATCCCCAGTCTGATCAATGTCCTTAATCGTTATGGTTTGGAGGGGAAAGTAATCCAAGATGCTTGTTGAAGAACTAATACCCAACAATCCATCCATTTTCTGAACCTCTTCATCCAGTAAAGCCTGGCTCTGTGGTAGCACCGTGTCTGAGGCGAGTTTTATAGTCCCTCTAGGAGTGAAGCGCCATTGGACTCAGCTTGCAAAATCACGCGATAGTCACAATATTTCACGGGAACTGAGAACTGAGAACAGGAAGTATGAAGCGCATCTATTTGCTCAAAACTACCATCATTTTTTGTGGGATTATCTTTTAATTCTTCAACAATGGGTAAGTGAGCTCTTTATTGGAATAGTCTGTTTCTAAAAGCACAAATGCATAAATATTCCACAATGAAACGCTCCTCGTCCATGAACTGGCGGTTGTTTGTATTTGCCGTACTAGTAGCGATTCAGCGTATTGTTGGAATTTCTGCATCATAAAGTACTCCACAATGTGACATGCGCCTGAGCCGTGTCTTGGCTCAGAAATAGAACTGTTGCATATCTTTAGCGCCGTGGAGCGGACCAGCACATCTGGGACGCAACATGGCGAACCTAGGGGGACAACTTTATCTGATTACAATGGTTTCTTTTCAAACTCATGGCTTGAGCCCTACTCGGTGCAGCGCTGATATCTTGTGTGGGACCCAGGCTTTAGGGTCTATCTCCAGCAGTCACAGGTCTGGAGAGGTGGGGGACACCCAGGACAGGTCGCTAGTCCATCCAAGCAAGACATACAACCATTTACTCACACCTACCTTTTTAGTGCCACCAATTAACCTAAATTCCATGTCTTTGTTCTGTGGGAGGAAGCCGGAGTACCCGGCATGGTGAAATGGAAAATGGCCTGTATTTATATATGGGATGGGTAGAATATGCAAACTCCACAAAGTGAATCCACAACCTCTTTGCTACGAGGCAACTGACTTACCAACTATGCCACCAAGATGTAATACATCTAAATATTATTTTATGTATACAGAAACATTACTTTTTGGGTGAATTCAAAGCAACATTGTCCTAAAAAGAATGTTTAGACTTGGCCATGTTGACACACCTAGCATTAATGAACTATACAGCATGCACATGTCTTACTTTGATCAAATAACTAGCTTACATCAGCCAGGTAACATCCTAATGTTATGAAATACTCATAAAATTAGCTCATGTTCTAAAAAAATATATGTGACATAGATTTATTCACACCCCTTTCATTCTGGACCCCTAAATGTTCTCCGTGACCCTTTAGGACATGATTGGAGTGCGGCAAATTCAGAAAATGACCTATACCATGAAGACATTCTCATGTTTTCTCACTTGCTCTCAAATTAGTAGATGGATTCCAGTTTTCTCAACTGCCCTGCAAGCTAGCAGCACATTCCCAAGACGATCCTACGACTCGCACACACCAGACCTAACTTGAGAACCTTCAAGACCATCCATGTGTTTCATGTCATGGTGAGGTCTTCATCCTGTAAGAAGGGGGGACTTAGTGACCAGATAATAGTGACTTTAAATAAGTTCTTGCAATGACCATATAATGTTGAAAGTAGAATTTAATGGAAAGGTAATATTTTAGGTTTTTATCTTAAGTGATGGATAATTGGTGAATATTAGCAAAAGCAGAAAAGGATTAGAAAAGATGGCAATGTGTTGGTTGTTATCATGCCGTGGTGTTATTATAATTTGGTGTGAAATGAAACTCTTGAGAAGCATGGGATTAACAATAAAAAGTAAGCTGACTGTTTTTGAGGATATACAGATTACTTTAGTGTTTCAAGAGTGAATTGGTGCCCCAGACCAAATGAGGTATATTCAACAGGTATGGCCATATTTGGTAAATTCAGCCGGCCTATTGATTGAAGGGAAAAACCTAAATTACCAGCAGATCATCTAGATGCCTCATGGTACAGGGGCTGGGACATTTTAAGCAGCCAATCAGAGAGTTATTAACCCTCTTGATTTTCACTCAAATGTTTTGCCTTGAAGGTGCTATAAAGTCCTAAACAGTCAGTGCAAGGAATGTTAAACTCCATAGAAAGTTTTGAAAATTCTCCGCAATTCCCAGATTGTGAATATAGGACGATGTACTTTAATCAACGCTTAATAGACTTTAACTTTCACTTAATGTACTTTGGTTATGTATTAAAACACTTCTTTGGCTACAATGTACCTTAACGCCATCAGCGCTATACAAATGTGGGACAATTACACTTTAATACCAATTAATCAGAAGGATTGGGCTGAGAAACTAGGTAGGCCACATACCATGCTATAGATCAGGTATGTATGGATGGGTCACCAAAAGCACAACTTTTTTCAAGGAAGATCTATCTTTCAGATTTATTCCCACCCCTTCACGTTTGGTCCAGGTCAGTTGTATGGACTGGTTTTACAATGTGAGCAACCTGACCCATTCAGGACCCCAAAATGAGGCAGAAGTGTCACAAGACAGTGGGTCAGTTTGAACACAGCAGGGGCAAACCAGACTGGGCCAAAAAAAAGGACTCATACAAGGCGTTTCCACACTGTAGAAATATTTTATTATTTAAAAACAATACCCTTCTGAAAATGTACTTAAAATGAATACGTAAAATAATAAAGTACTGTACATTTAGGGCTGTCCAATAATACTAGTTAAGGTTCTTATAATACAGACATGTAATGTTTGGTAAATCTTATTTACCTTTTTCTTGACATGTTTCGGACGAACAGCTGATAAAGACGCATCACATAAACATCAGTGACACTTCTGATGAAGACCTGAGCAGTGGGTCGAAACATGTCTGCATTATAAGAACCTTAACTAGTAACGTAAAAAGAAGACATGATGAACTCCATAAAATAAATACTGTCCAATAATAGCCAGGAATAATTTGTTTTTCGACAGTTTTTGAACTGAAATGCAATTTAAATGCATTTTTTTAGGAAATGAAAGGAGTTTGAGTTTACAATAATAAAGTTCATGTCTATTATTTGATTCTGTCCCCCACTAAAATTATTTTAAATACTTTATGAGGCAAATTTTCTTATTATTTTAAAATGCAAATACTTGCCATTAATTAATTACAAATCCTCTATTTTGATTAATTTTTAAAATCAAGTCCCACCGCTAGTAACTATACAAGATATTTAAGATATATTGGTGTATGTGCTGCCAATAGCTTTTAAACAATTTCAGCGTTTTAAGGGCCTTTTCAAGATGTGGCAAAATATCGTTACCTGCCAGAGGAACTTTGTCATACGTAGTTGTAAAGCAGTGTCATCAGCAAAACCCGTTTTGAAGCTGATTAACCCACCTACTACATACATTTTTGGTTTTAGTGGTTTTCAGTAAATAGATCCTAAACAAGTAATTATTTTAAAAGCAATGGCTGATGGGAGTTTTATCTTCTATATTCCTAACATTCTTGTCACTGCCCAACCTGTACCGGAGTCCCGATCGGTACTGCGCATGTGCAAAATGCGTCTACTTCTACTGAAGTATTTTATGGTAGTTACGGGTCATAGTATATGTTAAGATGTTAACAAGTATATATTAAATATATATGTATATAAATAATATCTTAAAATGTTGATACACGTAGGTATCCATTGTTTAAATGGTCCGCACAATCAAAAAAGAAGCAAAATGTTGGGAAAAGCTAAGGGCTAACTGAGAGCTAACCGTCTCATTCAAAAGACTTGAATGTCGCAAAGTTGGCGAAGAGAGGAAGTGACGTAAGATTCGCACATGCTCAGTACAGATCGGGTTTCCGGTACAGATCGGGTAGTGACAATCCTGTAGTAGCTAGCTGATCTACAATGCTAACGCTAGCTTAAACATAAACCATTAATCATGTTGAAACCTTGCATCTGACTGAAACCCAGAAGTTGAGGCTAAAACAAAAACAAGTGCCCCCTAGTGGCTGCTTCCAGTAGAGGTTTTAAGTACCGCCCCATCTATGTAAATGAATAGGACAACTTTTGTAAACAAGATATTTTGGTTATACTGTCAGTGACATTCAACTGGGAAGAGATGGCATTATAAAAAGCTAATTATAGCAAGCTGTACTTAGCTGATGTCTTGTTTATATATGTTTGAATATTTATGATTTCTCTTAATCTTAGTCTGAATGACGAGCCAAATGAGGCGATCAAAGGGTTGGCGCTAATTGATTCTCGCAAAAAGAATATATACGTTTCCATTCACTTTATAAAAGAATATCCAGGCCATGCCAACAACAACTGAGAACACTCAAACTTAGCCTATTATCAAGGTTTTTTGCAGTTGCGTTGCTTTTGCCTAACTGCAAACATAAGAGGCACTTAAGGAACAAAATAATGGAAAAACACTCATAAAGCACACTTTCTTTCAAGTCTCTTTCAAGTGCCCGGATAAAAAAAAAATAAAAAAATCGGATAACAAAATTAACGACCAATCTTTTGTGTTCACTGTGAAGACAAGTACTCTTTCAGGTGGAGGTTGAAAGCTTTATTATCAAAGCCTTATCTTTTAGGGCTTACATGGTACAATATTCTCAAACAGTCTCAGATGCGTTGTTGATCTACTTTTTCTTCTTTTCTATTTATTTTTTTTTTGCTCTGAAAAAATAAAAACCACTGACATTCTTTTCTTGTGATAAGTCACAGTGGTACAGTATGACGCAACAAGTCACAATCAGAAGACAATCCTGAAGCCCACATGGGCTCTTTGGTTGGGAGTCAGAACTGAAAAGAGAGAAAAGACAGTTCTATTCAGCTGTAACTGAAAGTAGGTCGACGTACGGGTGCTGAGAACATGACTGACTCTTATCGGAAACATTAAATACACAAAACTCGTAGAGAATCATGTTTTTATGTGTTATATAAGGATGCGATTGAGATTTATGTAGTTCATGTGTCCTGTTCTGACAGTTTAGGCACATAGAATGGTGGAAATGAGAACTATGCTGTGTCGGAGCTGATGTTTTTCAAAGATGGGAAAAGTGTGAGATACTCCTCCTGGTGTGTAGTTAACTTTTTTTGAATTTTTGATATGATTGAAGACATCTGTTTGGATAGAAAAGTAGAGAGAATTTTATAGAATTATTAGCAACTTTTACTCAAAATTCACTAGGTCTCCTCGCATCGCTGTCCTCTGCATGTCTGGGTCCCGGTCACAGGGGCAGAATTACGAGTAGGGAATCCCAGCCTGTCCTTCACCAGTTCCAGTGATCCAGATCCAGTGGGACCCCAAGCTGTTCTTGGACCAGCCTGGAGATGTACTATCTCCAGATTGTCCTAGAGCAGGAGTGTCAAACTCCAGTCCTCGAGGGCCGGTGTCCTACAGGTTTTAGTACTTACCCTGATTCAACACACCTGAATCTTTTGTTAAATTACATCTTCAGGAAGTCCCCAAGCTCTACTGAAGCTTGGTAATCATCCACTGATTCAAATCTGGTGTGATGGAGCTGAGAGACTTCTAAAACATGCTGGAATCCGGCTCTTGAGGACTTGAGTTTGACACCCCTGTCCTAGAGCCTCCTGCCAGCAGGCTATGCCCAAAAACACCTCCCCAGGGAAACATCCTGACTAAATGCCAAAACCACATTAGCTGGTGCAACTCGGTTTGGAGGAGCAGCGGCTCGAAAGTCCCATTGAGAGTCCGAATCTCTTTTACAAGGGAGTCCTGGACCCTGTAACCTATAGGATCTGTGGGGGAAACCGGAGTACCCGGAGGAAACCCACGCATGCATGGGGAGAACATGCTAACTCCATGCAGAAAGGCAGCAGTTGATATTCAAACCTCTGTCCTTCTTGCTGCAAGGCAACAGTGCTATCGACTGCACCACCATGCAGAGGAAACTCATTTTAGCCACTTGTATTCACAATCCTGTTTTTTCAAGCACTACCTAAAGCTAACGAACATAGGTGAGGATTAGGACGTAGATCGACGTCTTGAGTCCGTATCACTGCAGACACTGCCTGAATCCACCTGTCGATCTCCCGCTCCCTCCTACCTTCACTCGTAAACAAGACTCCTCCGCTTGAGGTAGGACCTCTCCCCAATGTCGGAGTTGGCAATCCACCCTTTTACAGTCGAGAACCATGGTCTCAGATTTGGAGGTGCTGATCCTCATGCCAGCGGCTCCACATTTGCCTGCAAACCTCCGCAGCAAGGCCTAAAGGTCATAGCTTGATGAAGCTATAGGAGGACCACATCATCTGCAAACAGCAGACAACATGTGATACCGTTGAGTTAAGACTTCCCTGGGATTGAAATGTGTTTAGAAAAATAAATCCCACATAGGTGAGTGACACATTACCTCAATTTCTCCTTTATTGCTTGTTTTAATTGAGAACATCAGTAATCTGAGTGGCCTCCTATCTCTGGTAAATTACCCCATTTTTATCCCAGCGTCTCCGCTTAATGACTGGTTTGTTTTACCGTGCATCGACTTCCCTCGTTCCACCAGCCCTGCCCCCCCCCCTTCAATATCATCTCCACACCGTAGGATTAGCTTTACGACTGGTCTGATACCGCTGAGATCAAGCTGAGAATCCAGTGGCTCTTTGGGGAGCTTCTGTTTGTTTGTATTTATTTGTCCCTGAGGTGCCCGAGTGCAATATGCTCAAATATTATTTTCAGGTAGCGCTTCCTGTACGTCTGAGTGTGTGTTTGTGTGGGTTGTTCGGCTCAAAGAAAGAAAGGAAGAAAAAAAAAAGGAAAAACAAAAAGCGACTTGGTTGCAGTAATGATTAATGGGGGGAACTTCCAGTGTTGGTTCCATTCGGATAACAGTGGCCAGGCGAAAACAAAAAGCAATCATACTTGTCCGTCTTCTCTGCACAATTGATCCAAATAGAAAAAAAAAAAGAAGTGGAAATTGGGGCTAAAGCTCTCAATTTTCAAAGACCTGTGCTTTGATTCTGTTACAGTACACACATTTTCAGGCAGCTGACTCTTGAAGCAGATCCACATAAACGCTTTAAGAGAAATGCTAAAACCAGCTTAACTTGCAGAAGCTACTTTTAAATTCAGGACTGATTGATCTGGGCACTCAGCATCTGGCATTTCCACATTTTTCACTTTCTAATTAGCTCCTGATGCTGACATAATTAGCTCCCACAGATGGACTGAGGACGTCTGACTGTTTCTATCTCACTCGTGGAGATTTGCAAAACATTTATGACTATATTTGATAAAAAGTCAGTTAAATTCTGCGCTGCTTCTGCTTGCTTTGGATCCAGCATATGACTGGTGAACTACATAGGAATGAGTCAACTTTTTGTATTTCGAATGTTAGCCCAAATATTTGTCTCACATGCTATATATAAATACTTTCAGAATAAAACAGTAGCATTAGCCTGTTCTTTTGTTACATAACCCCACTACTGCTTTCATACTGAAATGTATTTTCTCATCATTTTTTTGTTCTGGCTTATTATGGTGATTATTATGGGGAGTATTTTAAAAGAATCGAATAGAACGGAATAGAAAACTTTGTCTGACACCAAAACGGTTACAGAAGTAAAAGGAAAAACATAAGAAAACAGTTACCTGAAACTATTAATAAATGTGTTAAAGGGACCACTGGGAGTTGGGTCAAGGTTCACAGAGGCCACATCCTTAATTTTCAGGGGACTTTGCAAAGCAGTTATTAAAGGAGTAGTGGAATAAACAGTTGAGTTTATGTACACACACTTTCTGTGAGATTATTAAAGGTCCCATGACATTGGTTTCCATGTTCTCTGACTTATCTATCATGTTGCAACGTTGAGTTCTCACCTTAAACCTGCCAGAAAGAGCAAAAAACGGCGTCCATCTGTCTCCTAGTACAGCCAGTGAGAAGCTCTTCCAGATTTCAGACCCAGGTTTCAAACCGTTTTTTTCACTCCAGCCCGCTATGAGGTCATAGTGATCCGGACTTGCTTATATGGTCAATTCTCCTCCCACATGCACGTCCACGACAACTGGAGCGAGGCAGTGCCGCCGCCATTGCCCATAGACCGTCTAGTGTTTAGTTTCAGTTTCGTTTCTCTTTCATGAGACGACACTGCCCCCTACTGCAGCAGAAGTGTTAGGCTGCCAAATAAGGAGAAACCCAGCAGAACCGGAAGGCGGCGCTTTCTTCTGATCTCTGAGTTGCTCGTTAGGAAATAATTACAGCGTATTTTGAGTTATAATGGTGCAACGCTAATCTAGAGGCATCAAAGATTACACCTGTTTAATATAAAGTGATTTAAATATGGAGTCACAGGCACTTTAAGTTAGTTTTTGTCGGTTTTACACTGACCTGGTTTGGCTCAGCTACCCTGACTAAAATAATAGTTACACAGGTACTTCTAGGTTCATTCTTAGTAGCAGTGAGTTAACTTGCGTATCCTTTTGTCACTGAATGGAAGTAGGAGTCGTTGAATAAAATTATGGCATTTTATTACAAAAGACACGGACAACAGTTACAGTTTAGCAAAGGTAGTTAGTAGGTGGTTAAGCTTGAGTCATTCATAATGGTAGGTGTTCTGAACTGAATCTTAAGTAAGTTAGTAATCTGAGTCTCATGATGGTTAAGAGACATGGGGATTTACTTAATTTAGATTAAGGATTCAAATGGAGAGGAAGAGTTACTGATGGATCAGTTACTAGTTTGAGTGAGCTAGAGTTGTCAGCTTTTATCAAGTAGGCCTTTCAGCTTTACCAGGTTATGGTGACTCACTGTACCGGGGGGTCTCGATGGATCCGACCGATGTGAACTCGCCTCGTCGAGGTGGGGGCACCCAGCCGGGGAGAGACGTCCGCTCGGGGAGGTGGTTCGCCGACAGGACGAACCGGGCGGTCCTTGAGTACCAGCGGTAGCAAGTTTCAGTCCATAACCCATGGTGACCCGAGTGTGAGGCTCATATTGAGATGAAGGGAAAACGGCGTGTTTTCTCTTCAGGTGAGATCGGCCGTCAGGGTGAGAGGCCGTCTCCAGGTGGTCCGCTGTGTAGAGGTTAACAGCTGGGGTGTCGTCTGACTCGAGAGTGAATTAGAACTGAGCAGCTTCCAGGGTCGGAAGAGCTATCAGGAAGTCTTAGTGGAACGTGGACGAATGAATGAACCTTATTTATGTCACGTGACTCAGATCACTAAGACCATTGGTTACTTGGGACAAGTAAACATGAGTAGTGAAGTAAATTAATCTTTTAGCAAAAGTATGTATATGAAATAATACTGACGCTTGATCAACATCCATTAATACTGGAAGAAAATGCATTAATCACATTAAGACATTTTAAAACAGTTTGATTAAGAGTACTGACGTCTAGAAGGAGACGTCTGGAAGTCTTTGAGTTATTATTAACTAAACAGTGAAAACCCAGTGGTGTCTTCCGGAGAAACGACCTTGATGTTAATCCAGGTTAACATAATAAAAGAGTCATTTTATTCCAAGTTATTGGGAAGAAGATGGTTTTTATTTGTGATGATCACAGATGTCAAAGTTCAGAGGATATAGCGTATTTGGTGGCGCTACAAAGGAGTGGTTTTCTGGGTTATTTTATAGTTTTGCATTGTCCTCTAGTGTAATTCAATGCTATCTGTGTAATTTTTATAAAGAAATAAGCCTTGATGCTTATAGTATAAGCTTTAGAAGTTTCCCATCTGACACCTGAGTTTGAAACAGCAAGATTCTCATTAGTATTCATGATATGCACAGCACTCGATTCTGATTGGCTGTAGGTGTTTGAAACTAAATGTGAGGGTAAACATGGCAGCTAGGCTTTATGTGGATAAAGTTATGGTCGAAGGACAAATGAGAAGAACCGCTTCCTCAGCGTTCGTCAATGAATGATTCAGAAGGGAAATACTCACAATTGAATTTACATTTTCTCCTAAAAGCTCAGCCAGCCCCGAGCAATCAGCCATTCGCTCCCCGCATGCAGGCTGCTGTCCACACCGAACTCCGCTTTCAGCTTCTGGATACCGATGCTCGACTCTTCCTACGTCCCGCATTACTCCTTCAGCCAAAGTCAGCTGTGTTTTCCACCAACGAGAAGCGAAACTGAAACTCCGCCGGTCGCCTTACTTCACATGCCGGCCGCTGCCCTCACACACATACACACACACACTGCTCTCAATACTTTGTGTGTCTTAACCAAAATACCTCAGAATAAGTTCTAATTTCACCAAGATTAGCCAAAATATATTACAAAGTTAGCCAATAGCTGCACCTACAGAATTTATTGACTTCCATGCAGAAAAATAAATAAATAAAGCCAGCTCCGGGGTTCAAACTCAGTAACTGCAGATTTGTAGCCAGCATTATATAGCTGCTACGCCACACACCAGGTACAGGTCTGTGCTATAGCTACGCTATAGGTCTGCGTTCCGCCATGTTGAATTAAGAAAAAAAACAAAAGCTAGCAGCTGGGCGGACCGAAAGGCGTTACCATCTCAGCGAATACACGTTGTGACGTCAAACCGTGCACAAATCCGCATTTTTAAGTTTCATTTCTTAGAAATTCCTTTTTTTTTTAAATAACCAGGGAACAGAGAGTTTTCATGTTTGGCCTACATGACAGGCTCAGGGGGACCTATTAGAAACTATGAAGACCTGGAAAAAATGGATTCTGACAAAACCACCCCTTTAAAAGGTTAGTCGAAAAACTAAGATATATTGTTTGGCAAAGTGGTAAATCACCAGAGTTGCATAATCTTTTTCATTTCACTAATAGATCATATTTATGGGCTACATGGTGACACAGTTGTTAGCACTGTTGCCTCATGCATTCGTGGGTTCTGTACGGGACCTATGGCTTCAAACGTGGCTCTTAGGTTAATTGATAGCAGGAAAATGGTCCCAAGGTGTGAGTGGGCGTGTGACTGGTTTGTCTCTACGTCGCCCTGCGATGGACTGGCGGCCCGTCCAGGGTGTCCCCCCACCTCTCGCCCCTTGACTGCTGGAGGTAGGCACCAGCTCCCGACTCTCTGTGGAGGATTGATTTAAAGATTTTATGTGATATGGATAAAACGACGAAATATTTCATAATTCACAGCAAAATCATTCATACTGATAAAGATCATCTTGAAGGCCAGAGTCCTCATTTACATTTTCAAAGAATCTGCTGGAAAGTTTCTGAAAGCCACCAGTTTGTATCTCCAACAATATGGCACGGCGAAAAATCAATGAAACAAAGTTAATAAGTTGCACAACACAAGGTTGTTCACAAGTCAAGGATGATGTGCTGTCAATGATGGAAAGTTATCTGAATGTGGAATTCAAAAAATATTTATTCACGTTTTGTCTTAAAAACATTTTATTCAATACCGCTTTGTTAATCTGTTTTTTTATTTATTTACTGAATTCAAGCAAATGTCATAAGCAGCTTTTATACAACATTTTTCTTAATTTCTTTTTAAAATTTATTTCTCAACCTTTCATTATCAATGTTGGCATTTTTAATTCTCTAGTAAAACTTAGAAAAATCAGACCCTGAATAAAAATAGCATAAGCTACGTATATCACATCATTACACATAAAAGTCAAAAATAGTGCCGCCAGCTTTTTGAGCCTGAAAAATGCTTTAGTACAATTGCAGTATTTCAACCCAACATGCAATTTGTCTCCAATTTTTTGCAAAAGTTTAGAAAATGTTCACAAAGTATTTCCAATGTGTATCCTGATAGCAGGAAAGTTACCATTTCCCAGATTTTCTAGTTTAAAGTTGTCCTTTTTCTAGCTTTCAATAGCTGTTGCAATGCTAAAACTAGCTTGTCCTCCTTTGTAAAGTGTTAAAGCTAACAGTGTATTTGTCAGCATCTGCACTAATATTGCTGTTTGTGTAATGTTACTGTTGAGTTAAGTTGCAATTTTACTTCCCAAGTTTGCTTCTTGCTTTGGTCAGACTTGCTGCTGCAAAATGTACATAGATTTTTCTGGCTTTATGTAACAGCTAGGTGTGTTGCAATGCTAACACCATGTTTATGTTGTTTATGTTTGAGAATTTAGCAGACGCTTTTATCCAAAGCGACTTACAGATGATAATTGATAGCACTAGTGTGTGCATACAGAGGAAACTCATGGACATTTGATTCCTGCTTTGTTTTGGTTTTTATTTATGTCCTCATTTTATATAAATATGTATTATTATATATGTAATATTTATATAATACAGTGCCAGTCGTGGCGGTAACCCCCGTACCCGCTGGTGGACACCAGAGGTTAGGGGAGCCGTCAGGCTGAAGAAGGAGGCCTACAGGGCGTGGCTGGTTTGTGGGTCTCCAGAGGCAGCAGACAGGTACCGGCGGGCCAAGCGAAGTGCAGCAGTGGCAGTTGCCGAGGCAAAATCTCGGGCGTGGGAGGAGTTTGGCGAGGCCATGGAAAAAGACTATCGGTCGGCTCCAAAGAGGTTCTGGCAAACCATCCGGCGCCTCAGGGGAGGAAGGCAGCAACTCGCTCACACTGTTTACAGTGGGGACAGGGAGCTGCTGACGTCAACTGGGGCTATAGTCGGACGGTGGAAGGAATACTTTGAGGAGCTCCTCAATCCCACCGACGCGCATTCCAAGGAGGAACCAGAGCTGGGAGACCTGGGGACGGACTGTCCAATCTCTGGGGCAGAAGTCGCTGAGGTAGTCAAACAACTACGCAGCGGCGGAGCCCCAGGGGTGGATGAGATCCGACCTGGGTATCTCAAGGCGATGGATGTTGTAGGTCTGTCGTGGCTGACACGTCTCTGCAACATTGCGTGGTCATCGGGGGCAGTTCCTGTGGAGTGGCAAACCGGGGTGGTGGTTCCCATTTTTAAGAAGGGGGACCAGAGGGTGTGTTCCAACTATAGGGGGATCACACTCCTCAGCCTCCCTGGAAAGGTCTACTCCAGGGTACTGGAGAAGAGGTTCCGGTCGATGGTTGAATCTCGGATTGAAGAGGAGCAATGTGGTTTTCGTCCTGGTCGTGGAACTGTGGACCAGCTCTTTACCCTCGCTAGGGTGATGGAGGGGTCATGGGAGTTTCCCCAACCAATCCACATGTGTTTTGTGGATTTGGAGAAGGCTTATGACCGTGTCCCCAGGGGCACCCTGTGGGGGGCGCTCCAGGAGTATGGGGTTGATGGTCTTTTGTTAAGGGCCATTCAGTCCCTGTACCAGAGGAGTGTGAGTCTGGTCCGCATAGCCGGCAGTAAGTCGGACCTGTTTCCAGTGAGGGTTGGACTCCGCCAGGGCTGCCCTTTGTCACCGGTCCTGTTCATAACCTTTATGGACAGGATTTCTAGGCGCAGCCGTGGTGTGGAGGGGGTGGATTTTGGTGACAGGAGAATCGCGTCTCTGCTTTTTGCGGATGATGTGGTCCTCCTAGCTTCATCGAGCTCTGACCTTCAGCTCTTGCTGGGGAGGTTCGCAGCCGAGTGTGAAGCGGCTGGGATGAGGATCAGCACCTCCAAATCTGACGCCATGGTTCTCGACCGGAAAAAGGTGGATTGCCAACTCCGGGTCGGGAGAGAGGTCCTGCCTCAAGTGGAGGAGTTCAAGTATCTCGGGGTCTTGTTCACGAGTGAGGGAAGGAGGGAGCGGGAGATCGACAGGCGGATTGGGGCAGCGTCTGCAGTGATGCGGACGCTGAACTGGTCTGTTGTGGCAAAGAGAGAGCTGAGCCAGAAAGCAAGGCTCTCGATTTACCGGTCGGTCTACGTCCCAATCCTCACCTATGGTCATGAGCTTTGGGTAATGACCGAAAGAACGAGATCGCGGATACAAGCGGCCGAAATGAGTTTCCTCCGCAGGGTGGCCGGGCTCAGCCTTAGGGATAGGGTAAGAAGCTCGGACATCCGGGAGAGACTCGGAGTAGAGTCGCTGCTCCTCCATATCGAAAGGAGCCAGTTGAGGTGGTTCGGGCATCTGGTAAGGATGCCTCCTGGACGCCTCCCTCGGGAGGTGTTCTGGGCATGTCCTGCCGGCAGGAGGCCCCCAGGTCGACCCAGGACAAGCTGGAGGAAATACATCTTCAGTTTGGCCTGGGAACGCCTGGGCGTCCCAGCTGAGGAGCTGGTGGACTTGGCCGGGGAGAAGGTGGCCTGGGCTACCCGACTTGGAATGCTGCCCCCGCGACCCGGACTCGGATAAGCGGAAGAAGGCGAGGCGAGGTCCTCATTTTAACCTTGCTAAAGCTAACAATATGTTGTTAGCATCTTTGCTTATGAAAAAAGGGCTTTGCTACTGCCTGTTACTATTGAGTTAAGTTGCTTTGTTTTTCAGCTGTCATCTCCCATGCTTGCTTCAAGTTTTGATCAGATTTGCTAAAGGGTGTTAAACTGACAGTTTTCAAACTTTGGCCATATCTCAATACTCACACTTCCACCCTACATTCTTCAATGAAGTGCACTTGGAATTATGGGTAATTCTCTTTGCTTAAGTGCGCACCCATGCGGACGTCGGCAAAGTGCATAGCGAGGGTGGAAAAGGGGGTGAGGACAAGGTCCAGATTCTACAGCGAGGAGAATCGGGACACCCTAAGCAATCGTGCACATCCGCAGGAACACGCAACTGAGGGGCGCAAGTGATGAGATGCAGCCTTCCTCTAAAAGCTAGCTAGTGTTGCAATGCTAACATTAGCTTGTGCATAAACATGAACAAGAGAAAACAGTTCCAGCTTTTCTGTTTGTATTCCTCTTGTGACAGTGCTAAGGCTAGCTGTATTTTTCATCTAGCATCTATGCTATTGAAAGAAAATGTCATTGCCTGAGTTTTAACCAACTTTTTTCTTCTTTTTTTTTTGGGACATCCTGTAGTGTAGCGTAGTGTGTGGTTTTACTGCTATTGTTAGCAATGTTTATGTTAGCATTTTAGCTTATGAAAAAAAATACAATGTTTTTTGCTGTTGCTTGTGTTAAATTTCTGTACTCTTTTGCCACCACTAGAGGGCTCTGCAGCCCTGGCAGCCCTTTGCTTACGCTTTATGGAAGCCAGACAATAAACAGAGTTTTTTCAGAAGCTTTTCCTTTTAATAAAGGTGCCGTTATGCAGCAAACATGCTGAAGCTTGATTCTGGGATTTTATCTCCTAATTAAATTATACACTGTGACATGGGTGCATAAAATGTGTGACCCCTGCTGAGGGCTGTCATGACTTCACAGCTATCTGCAGCAGCAGAAGAAATATCAACACACTGTAATGAGTTTACCTTATTTCATCACTTAATGCTGAGGCTGAAATGCTATGAGAACAATTTTCCTTCTGAGTTTGCTAATTCATTCATCATATTAAATACCAAATAAATGTTCTAAACTAATGATTTTGACTTAATTTCCAATATAAACCGCTTTCCTGCTGCTCCTGATTTCTAGTCTTATCAAAGAACAGCCTTTTGAGTGAGAAAAAAGCATCAATCTGATGATCTGCAAGCACAGCCTGAATTATTTCCTTTAAAATGAGGTGTGGCATTTGTTTTCCAAGCAAACTACATACAAAGGGACTACCTTGCATCCTTACAAAGAACAAAGTATCTGAAAAGAGGGAAGTATCACACCAAACTTTAACAAAAACATACTTTTTTAAGTTCAGTTTTGTATCTAATCTAGCACAGAGTTTTCAGTCTTTATCAGAAGTGATGCTCTTTTTTTTCACATATATAGTTCGGTTAAGGTCTGCTGACTGTGGAAGGAAAATCCTTGCTTGTCAGCTCTTCCTCAAGACTTCAAATGAGCCCCCTGAATGGCTTTGATGCCTTTTTAGGCTTACGGCATGCAACTGCTGAATAAAGTGGAAGTTCTTTTTGGTCAGTGTGAAGTTGTTCCTGTACAATATCAAGTTTCACTTCACATTTAGGGCTAGATTCTTTAAAGTTCCAATCTCCAACTTGAGTTTAACAATATTTTACGTCAGCAGAAGTATGGAAACAGTTTATAGCGGCACTCTGGAGCATTTTTCTCTGTATCAAAGTTTTCTAAATGTTTTAAATGATATTTCAGGTCTAAACTATGATCTATGGGTTGAGTTCCACAACATCTGTCATTCTGATGAAGACCCTCCTTCCTCCTAGAGACCCCTTTCCATTATTTCTTGCCGCCGACATTTTTCAGCCAATGAAATTCAAATGTCTGCATTCTCTCAACATGCACGCGCTTTGAGCAAACCTGTACCAGTAGGGGGCGCTGTCGTACAGGACGCTCCGTGTGTTTCTCTGCCGTCTCAGCCGTTCACTGAGGACTCACGGCTCATTTCTACTAAAAACCTACCCATTCTCCAGCTAAAGATGGATTTATTTTTATTTTTAAACCTTTCACCTCACAGAATGGCAAGGCTTGACAGGATTACGCATTTATTTTGGTCAGAAAGTTCATCCAGGGCCGAGTCAAGTTCAGCTTCAGAGTCCAGCAGCAGCTCTCTGCTAACAGAGCTAATATCAGAAGCAGCAGGGACAGAGAGGGCTCATCAGACCCTCGTAGTATTGTTGGAATAAGATTGTGAACTGTGAGTGATTAAACCCTACACATTGAGCTGTACAGTTCATGTCTGAAGTATATGCGCCACGTGCACGCGCGCACACGCGACCGGACGCGCGTGTCGAGATGTTTTGAGGAGGAGCCTTTGGACGCTAGATTCAAAAACTGCTTACTTGCTGAAATCCTCCGGAGTGCTGCTTTAAATGATTTCTGATCAAATATAAGGCTAGTTGGACAAATTCATTGGCATGATTTGACACTTTTATTTTGAAATTATTACATTTTTCCTAATAAAAAAGTATTCCAGGAGAGGAAAACGCCTTTTGGCAGCTGGTTTATGTTTTTCAAAATGTTCCTGCTTTGTTGCAAGACAAGTTGATGCAATCAGCTCTGTGATTGGTCAATTCTCTAGAAAAATTTATAAATGAGAGGTGTGTCCTAAATGACAGTAAGATCAACCAATAATGTAATTTCATTAAGTGGTTGGGCTATTTAATCATAAAATCACCACAAGTCCACCATCAGAAGCTAAGTTAGCCTTTATTAGCATTTTGTTTTTACCGGTGAAGTTTTGATATATAGACTGACATTAATAAAATATTTTTTAGGATTGACTGTAGTTTAATAAAACAGTGAGAAAATTTCAGTATTTTCTGGTGTCAATCTTGTGTAAAATGTAAATTATAGTATTTTAGAATGCCGTCATATAAGATATTTTGCCAAAAGTAACTCAAAGTAGTGTAACAGTTACTTTTTGGGGACTGTAATATGTAATTCAAAGTATATTACATTTTTTATGCTGTAAGTAGTATATTAATATATTACTATTTTAAAGTAACTTACCCAACACTGATTACGATATTATTTAAAGGACTTTCTCAAAATTTCAATAAAAATAGCTTCTTTAAAAAGTGAAATTAGATTTTTTTTCTGAAGATTTGTCTTGGAAAGGAGGTCGTCTTATAATCGTGATCATCTAGGCCGCATGTAGGCATGGGCAAGGGGTTAGCTAACCCAAATTCCATGACTGCCCACCAAATGCGATTGCATGCAAAAATAACAAATTTCAAAAATATTTCAGTGAAAAGTGGTCAGAGTGAGCTCTCTCTTCCGTTTGTCCTCAGTCAAAGTAGCTACTGATGACTGACACCGAAGGAAAGAAAAACAAACACAAAAAAACAAAAACCACAAATAAGAACAAAAAACAAGAACACAAAAAACAAAAACCACAAAAAAGAACAACCCCCCCAAAATAACTAAAATACACAAAAACAAAACAAAACAAAAAACAAACACAAAAAAGAACAAAAAACCCCAAAAAGAACAAAAAACAAAAAAGAACAAAATAACTAAAATACACAAAAAGAACAACAAAAAATAAAAAAGAACAAAAAGAACAAAAAACCCCAAAAAGAACACACAAAAAACCCAAAAAAGAACAAAAAACAAAATCCCCCAAAAAGAACAAAATAACTAAAATACACAAAAAATAACAAACAAAACACAAAAGAACAAAAAAACACACAAAAGAACAAACAAAAAATAACTAACAAAACAAAAAAAAAAAAACTAACCAAACAAAAAACCTAACCAAACAAAAAAACAAAAAACCTAACCAAACAAACAAAAAAACTAACCAAACAAACAAAAAAATAACTAACCAAACAAACAAAAAAATAACTAACCAAACAAACAAAAAAATAACTAACAAAACAAACAAAAAATAACTAACAAAACAAACCAAAAAATAACTAACAAAACAAACCAAAAAATAACTAACGAAACAAACCAAAAAATAACTAACAAAACAAACCAAAAAATAACTAACGAAACAAACCAAAAAATAACTAACAAAACAAACCAAAAAATAACTAACAAAACAAACCAAAAAATAACTAACAAAACAAACAAACAAATAACTAACAAAACAAACCAAAAAAGTTACTAACAAAACAAAAACAAAAAAACTAGCAAAACCTAAACAGATGAATGCAGCCTCAACAGGACATCAGCCAGTGTCCTACTTGCCTTACTTACTACGGTCCCAAGCCCGGGTAAATGCAGAGGGTAGGGATCAAATATGAAAATAAATATATGGATAGAGGAACTGATATGATGATGGTGTAGTTTTTGATGCATTTAAGGGATTGGGGGATGTGATGATCAAAACATTCTTAGCATGTCCAGACTGGCCCCCCTGATATTCTACCTGCCCCCCTTAGTGGGGCTGACTAGATCCGGCCCTGGTGGTCGCTCTATATTCAGGACAATTTGGTAAGTTCGTCAAACGGCAGGTTCTTGGCCAACATTGTGACTCATCGGTGTGCAGAACGCATCTTTTTCTACTTCCTCAGTGCACAACCATAATTCATCATGTGGTTTCTTCACGCTGAAACGTGCAAACAACTAAAACTCACCTGGTGCTGGACTTCCACAGATGACCTGAAAGCCACCAACGCTTTCAAAGACATCAAAGTGAACCACATTAAAAAGTCACCACTGGTCATTCACCGCCCAATGCACCACCTAGGTCTAAGTCCAGCTACTTCTACAACTCTATGAGTCAAGCAGGTTAAACTTACAAAGTTCCTGCTTTATTTATCACAATTATCTACTAAAATTGTATTGCAATGACTGGCGTTTAACTTTATTACTTTTGCTCAAATTCTCTGTCTTTAACAGCCGTGCTCCTGTTCTTTCCTCTCCTGCTCCCCCTTGAATCATCACCTGAACTCTTCATCCTCTGCATCCAGATGGGGCTCATTATCTAATCAACCTTCGGGTAATAACACTAATCCAGGTTGCTTGTGTCTGTGCTTGGTTCACGTTCCAGCATTTATCCTGTACCACACGCCTCATCTCTAAAAGTGTGTTTAAATATACATCTGATTTAATAAACTGCGTTCTGATTGATTGGTTCGACTGTTTTAAATCTCAGATGCGGTCTCGGAGAACTGGCAGCTTTTCTTTTTTTTTGTAAAAGTCACAGAGATAATGCGTCAGCTCTGCTGTGAATATTAATTATAGTGGAATAAAATGACTATGCACCTGTTCCCCTTACTCCTCACCACTTTGGTGTCTCAGGCTGAGTCACTGGAGGCACCTGTGAGCAGAGCAGTTTTAATGGTTTATAGTTTTCTTTAAATTGAATAAAACCATTTTTTTTCCATTTGGGAAGTTTAGTATATTTTACCACTAACGACTGTGTTGTTTTTACACATTTTATGAAGAGTTGGCGTTGAAATGGCACCAAACTGTAACTGTTGTATCCAGAGGTGAAATAAAAGACTTAAAAAGTTCCATTTGAAGGCTGAAATGGATGATGGGAGAGAACAAATTAGGGCCCTTTATTTCACTTCATTACTTTGTAAGCATCAAAGACTTCAAAATACTTCATTTAAATTGATCACAAGGCCCATTTTGGTGACTTAGTTTCATTTAGCATAAAGTGGACAATGACGCGTGCTAGACATTATGAATCCTCATCCAATTAGGGTATGACGCTTCCACAACGCTCATGCAAATCTAGTATTTGATTTTAACGGCTGCTTTCAAAAGATTAAAGGAAAAAAGGTCAAAATGATCAAACTAGGGCTTGAAAATAGGGGTTTGAGGTAAATTGGCTGTAGTTTGAAGTGTCACTTTTTAGCATGTTTGTGTGGAGGTTACTTGTCCTAAAACATGCATGTTGGGGTGTGTTAGCTCTTAAAAAATGTTGCTGTGTAGAAGCTAGTGCTGTACTGGTTCTTTATTACAGACAGCAGATACAGTATGAGTGACAAAGTAAGAGTGTCAGTGATTCAAAGTCATCTAGAGCAAGCTAATGCTAACAGGTCACGATAATGCTAACTGGCCAAGCTAATCCGAACAGGCCATGCTAATGGAGGAGGACCAGCAGTCTGTCTACTCAGAGAGCCGACGGCTCAGAGCGCCAGGACGTCCGCTGATCTACCACTGGCTACGCCGCCAGAAGTGAGGGTCCGGTCCCAGTCCTTTGACGGTCCAAGTTCCATTGTGTTGCCATAGTCACACACACAGCTCGCGCAGAAAGACACAAACAGGGCGTCCACAAGTGGGGATGTCCTAAAACACAGAGCTATCAATACCCCCAAGCCGCTGACATGAGGAACACAGACGCCAATGTTCCCACTACCCCAAACCAGTATACATACCGTGTGCACATGGACAACGCCTGCCGAGCGAAGGCAGAGCGGAAGCTGCAGAGTCAGCCGAAAGGCTCAGACCGTTGCCCATATATTAGTATTATGAAAAAAAACAACATGTCAAGCGACTAAGTAAGTTGGCTGTTGGCACGCAACGTAGCGGTGCATTACTGACACCAACTACGTACATTTCCTTCTGATTTTGAAGCTCTTGAGAACGCACATGCAGTGTCAGTTCACATCACATCCATAGGACAGCGGGGGAAATTAGGGCCCGAACTGCAGCGCATTTTACAGCTCAGCCTGTTCAAGACAATGGAACCATACACGGGTGGCCTTAACTTAAAAAAAAAACTGAACATGCATGATTTTTTAAAATCCTGCCCCTAGTCCCTTTAACAGCCAGCCAATTTATTTTCTGTCTCTTTCTAACAGATTAAACTACAGGCCAAGCTAAACCTAACAAGTAAAGCTAATTCTAACAGGCCAAGCAAATACAAACAAGCTAAGCTATTTCTAGTAGATTTAACAAATACTTAAAGTAATCCTAACAGGCCATATAAATCCTGAGAGGCCAGGCTAATGTAAACAGGCCAAGCAAATTATAGAAGTAAAAATAATGCTAACATGTCTAGCTTGTTGTAACAGACCAAGCTACCCTGCTGAAAAAACCAGCATAGACCAGCATGATGTATATGCTGGTCTATGCTGGTTTGGTGCTGGTTTAGCTGGTGGACCAACATGATTCAATGCTGGTCTATGCTGGTTTTTCCAGCAGGGTAAGCCTCACAAGTCAAACTAGAGCTAACATGCTAAGCTAATGCTAATAGGATACAGTATTTTTAGTAGACCAAGCTAATCCTAAAAGGTCAAGCTAATTCTAACAGGCCCACATCATATAAAAAAGCACAATGTGGTAAAATAATTACAATTTTCCATCTTAAAAAATAAAAATACTTTCAGGCTTGATTTGCTGGCATGGAACTAAATCAGGCTTCCAAGCCATTTTGGCTTTCACCAAAATATTTTTACAGAATGAACCAAAGAATATGTTAAATTGCTGTCCAAAATACAATTAAGATATTATTTATTCATAAACCATCTACAGAAGCCTGAACTTTAAAATATCTGTACCGTTACTTTAGGTACTTTTTTGATGTTGGTGCCACTTCACAGAGGTTTTGTCTATATTCACCTCCCCGCTCAGCTTGGGTTTAGGCGTTTTATCCTTCTGGTGAACCAGTTGCTTTCAGTTTGAGATTATGGAGATTTTTCCAGCTTTCCTAGCTGATGCAACAAAGGTCTGCTTAGGGTAATCCTCTTCTTTTCCTCTGTTAGTGGTGACATTCTTGGCCTGATGGTGTTAAAGATGACCAGTTAGTGTTCCTTTAGGTATTAAGAGCAGGCACTGATCTATATGTACTATAGCACTCAGACTTTCATAACTCTTTATTTGCACAGAGCAGCTAAAAATGGTGGATTATTGCCCTTTGCGTCCCGGGGAAAAAAAAAAAAAAAAGGATAATTTAATTTCACAAGATATTGTACGAATGAAAACCAAGGTTTTACTGGAAAAAAACCCACTAGCTTCTTCCTTCTCAAACACACCGGTCTCTCAATGCCTTTCCGTGGGCCGTGTTGCTATTCATAGCTCGTGTGCCTGCGAAACTACAGTCTCTGATCAATTAAATGGGCCTCTCAAGATAACTAAGTTAATTACGCTCCTGTCTTGCTGCTTCGCTTTGCACTTGGGACTTCAGTTGGAACGGTGGGCCAGATGGGAAGCGAGTCCTCGGGGCCCAGATTCTTAGCTCGTTATGAATTCCTGCATTAGGCCTCGAGAAGTATGCAAAAAATCTTACCAAATAATTAAAGTGGGTTGGTTAAAAGTTCAAAAACCATGAAAATAGTTTAATTGATTTGGCCTAATAAGGTTGGTGAACATGTTGATGGTTTTACTGATACGGTGAGATTTTGTGCTGCGAGAGAAACTAAAAGTTTGAGGAGTTAGAGGGGAGATTTTCTTATATATATATATATAAGTAGATAGTTTCTCTGAACTGTACACACACTCAGCTCTGGGAAAACAGCCTCAGCCGAAAACTGCTGAGTAATGCACTGGCTGTGGGTCCCTGCAGACGAACTCCGCGCGCGTGCACGGAAACCTTCGAGTCAGCGCTGCCCTGCAGTCTGCATCAAAGAGCCCCTCAAGTGACGGGGGGGGGGGGGGGGGGGGGGAA
>SSNR01000079.1:332459-345055 GCA_006937965.1 Callopanchax toddi
GGGGGGGGGGGGGGGGGGGGGGCGAGGGGAAGAAGGAAAAAAGAAGAGCTAATCTCCTAAACATGATTTTTCATAGCGCTGCACACAACATGCCTCGGGATTAAAAAACATTCTATTATAGAAAAGGGGCTTAACATATGGGAAGGCTGGATGGGTTTAGCCAACTAAGCTACAGTCCAACAGGTCCTTTTTCTAAGTGCATTTGCCTTACTCTACTGTATGGACTGAGGGATAATCCTTCGAAGTGGTAAAACATCCGAAAAGGGAGGTATTTCTTCCAAATGGACTAGTTTTCTTTACCTAAGTTGGACAGAACAATATTAACAGGTCTTAACAACTGTTCTTCAATTGACTTTAAAGGGTATGTGTTATTTTTTCCCCAAATTCCTCATCCCGACTATCATTTGTCTGTGCAAAAATAAAAAATGAAAAGAATAAAAGTAGAATTTGTCCCTATAGGTCTCTTTGCACTCCTTCATAAGGAAAGTAGGGTAGCCATACGTCTCTTAAAATACAAAATAACCTCATGCTCTTTAATTAAACTGTGCATCCCATTTTGAATCAGTGCAGTATCATTCAATCGTGACTTTTTTTTTATAACAAATTATGAACGTTACCCTGTGATGGACTGGCGACCTGTCCAGGGTTTCCCCCACCGTTTGCCTTGTGAGTGTTGGAGATAGGTCCCGGCTCCCCACGACACCTATGGATGAAGTGGTTCAGAAGATCAATGGATGGACAAACATCATAAAGTTTTAAAAACAATTAGGGATGCACCAGTACCAATACTGGTATCGGTACCGATACTCGTACCGGTATCGGTTAAAGTTACCCGATACCAGGAACCGATACCAGTGGCTTCACTGTCTGTGACTTGTGATTTCTGTTGTTTCCTATATTGAACACTAGGGGGAGCTATTGAGCTAAAGAGGAACAGTGTGGGTTGAGAGCTGGAGATGGTGCCAAATAGTTTGTTTTATTTGGTTAAAATGTGGAAAACTGCAATAATTTCACTGTAAAATCACAGAAAATGGTTATTTTTCACCTTATATTTTAGTTTTGTGATCATTTTTCAATATATTTAATTTTTTTTATCTAAGTCAGTTATTTGTTGTAAAAAGCAGAGAAGAAAAAATAAAACCTGTATTCCAATTTGTTGCATTTTTTTGTGTGGTAGAAGTATTGGTATCGGTACTCGATATCGGCGAGTACTCAGATTTAAGTATCGGATCGGTTTTGAAAAAAGTGGTATCGGTACCAGAAGCTAAAGACAAGATTAAATATGTGGGGCAAAACTGTTACGAAACTAAGAACGAGTACAAGGAGAAAGGATATGGGATATGATTTGTGCCAAAAGTATCAGCTCAAAAATACACACAAACACATAAAATATACCCAAATTAAGCAACCAAAAAGAGCATTTCACAAGCAAAAGTGAGAAATTCAAAAGCAAAAAAATTAATAAATTTACTATAAAAACAAAATAAACTAATTCATGAGTAAATATTTATATTTCTAAACTTTTATTTTACTTTTTAACAATTCATACTTTATTCCTTTGACACCTTTTGGGGTTTTACTTTATTTTCATTTAGGCTTTTATTCTGAAGGGCATGCATTTTTACTTTTGATCTTGGTTTTTGAAAGAGTCTCATTTGGAGGAGCTTTTCAGTGCTTAGGTCTTATTGGTTATGAGGGTTTGGAGTATGTGGCCCTAGCTGTTTGCCATAGATATGAAGATATATCACATTACTGCAAAGCAAATTTACCTTTGGGTACAAAAAAGTTTGAATTGAATAAAAATTCCAGCCAGACATTTTAGAAGTGCTAAAGATGACTAGCTAGTGCCCATTTTGTCCTAAATAATCATAGAATGTTTGGTAAAAAAGTGTGATTTATTGCAATATTATAGTGTTCACATAAACTGTAATACCATGTTTGATTTTAGAGTTGTATCTAGACAGCAGGACTCCATAGTGGAGCTAGCTCTATTGTAGTTAGCCTATTTCTTGTTTTTTCAAAGCTATGAAGTTTTACTTGTTTTTAGCACCCCCTAGTGTTCATTTTAAATCACTGCCGTGAAAACGTTAGCACCACTGTTTCTGCTCAGAAACACCTAAATCTAAGTGTTGAAATGTCTCCTCAGCCTTCATAGCTTTCTACAGGAGCGGTTATTTACTGCTTCAAATAAATCAGCTGTGTTCAAGCAGGGAGAGATGGACAAAAAGCAGGAACTATGAGCTAAAAACACTCAGACGCTAGCATAACAGCTAGCCACTTTGGGTTAGCCTAACCCTCGTGAGATACTTGACTTTGTGAGACTTCCAGGGCACTGGAACAGAATATGAGAAGTTGCAATCGTGGTATTCTGGATCTAAGCACCATATGGGGCTAAGCGTCTTTTCATTAACGCTGTAAAGGATTATATTAGCACATACTGGCTCAAGAAAAAGATTTAAAAATATGAAAAAAGTTGCAAAATATACCTTTAGGAAGCTAAAACATATTCTTTCTTCGCCTTCAGAAACTATTCATTTAGGCTGCATAAAGCGAGATGCATATTTAGCCCAAATAAAACCTCCATAACACAACCTCCAATCTCATTTAGAGAGCTACAGATTAAAACAGTGTTATTAAGAGTGGAGCAATGGGCTCGAAGGAGAACCGCTTTACAACTACCGCAGACCTGCAGGCAACAAAATGTGACAGTATGCAATAAATGTGCCAGAGCTCACAGTATATAATGTGCTGCTGCTACTACTGTGTTAGTGCATACTCTTTTCTCTGAGGCTCTTTCACTGAGGGTGGCAGTGAACGCTGAAACTTAGGAGTGTAAAGTCAAAAATGTCACATTTGCTGGGGATACAGTTTGCTAATGCTAAGGAAGAAATCCTGGCCAACATGAAAATGTATGTTTTTTATGTTTTTGCATTTTGATTTCAAAGTTGTGGACGGGATATTGAAGTAGTCGATGTTTTTTTTTTTTAAGTAAAGTGGAATTTGTTTTTCCTTAGTACAAAACATTACATTACTATACTTCAGGGCTATGAAATTTTGGCTCTAAACAAATACAAAAAGCTCGTAGTCAACTAATCATTGCCTCGTCTTGCCATCGTCCACTCATCCGGGTCACAATGGCGACATCCTCAGTAGGGAAGCCCAGACCGTCCTCTCCTCAGTCCCAAACCAGCCTGGAGATGAAACCCCTCCAGTGTGTCCTAGGTGGACCTGGGGGCCTCCTTCCAGCAGGGCACCAGAAGCACCTCCCCTAGGAGGGGAAGGGTGATTTGCCAACTCCTTGTCAAAGAAGAGGTTCTACCTCATGAGGAGTTTTAAGCATCTCAAGTAGACAGGTGGATTAGGGTGGTGTCTGTAGTGATGAGGATGCCGAACCAGTCTGTGGTGTTGATAAGGGACCTAAGCCTACATTCTACTACATTCCCATCCTTATCTTTAGCCTTGAGAACAAGGTCACGAACACAAGTGGCTGAAAAGTGTGTCCTCTGGTCAGGATGCTTCTAGGACGCCTCCCCGGGGAGGTGTTTCAGACATGTCCTCTTGGTGGGATGCCCCTAGACTGACCCAGGACACACTAGAAGGATTATATAGGCTGGCCTTAGAAAGTCTTTGGGTCCCCCCAGGTGAGCTGGTTGAGGTGGCTAGGGAGAGGACGGTCTGGGCTTCGCTAACGGGGATGCTACCCCCACAACCCGGATTTAGGTGAACCGAAGACAGTGAGGCGATATGTGAAGCGTACCTATTTTCCAAAAGGAAAGACTTGAGGTCCACTATCAGGACATAATAAAATTATCCATATTGTAACATCAGGAGGTTATATTCTAAGAAGATTTTGTAACATTTTTTATTCTTGCAACTGTAATGCCAATGAGGCACCCTGCCTGTGCGTCCCTTCTTTTCCTTCCCAAGTGAAGAGAAGCACAATATAATTGGAAGTGGGAACTTCAAAGGCTCAAATCAAGTTGTAATTATACAAGTTGGCGTGTGCGCGATTGTAAAAAGTGTAATTACCGAGCCCCGGGACGCTCAGACGAGGAGACTGACAGGTTAATGCAGTCAGAGCGAAAGTTCGAGGGGTATTTAGGAGGCACCTTTTAACCATCCTTCACGAATTTACTGACAATCGATTAATGTGGATCTCCAAACCCTTTTAGTACACTTTGATTGGCAGCAGTCCAGGCATTTTCCTCTCATAACCACCAGTAAACAAAGCGGAATGCTTTAGCATACTATTTCCATGACAAATTAGATTGCCTCTTACCTTTATGACGTGCAATTAAAGATGTTCTGCTCTGATTATTAATGGCTTTCTGCTGAACATGCATAATTGGAATTTTGTTTGAATGATGTTCCCTTTTCAAAGAGCAAAATCATTATTTTTGCATCCACCTGCTTGTGGGAACTCACAGATTCAGCTAAAAGTTGAAATTGCTTCAATTAACCTTATCAGGCCTATTTCCCCCCCACTTTGTACCTTAAATGAACTCATTAGCTTAGCTCTGAGGTAGTTCAGGTTCTCTTCATAGTTTTTGAGTATTCTACTTCCTTTCTTAGTTTGAAAATAAATTATGAGCTGTTGTAGCATTAGAAAGATGAATGCAACCCTTAAAGTATGATTGAAAAACGTTAACTTTGATATAAATGATGTGATAAATAAGAAGCACCTGTTGCTTGGCCGGTGTCCAAGATGGGAAATTGTTAATAGTAAATTGTTCTAAATGCAGAAAATGTTGCTAGTTTTAAGGAATCTAGACCAGCAAATTTTGCTTACCTCATTGGCAGATTTTATTTTTTTGCTCAAATCTAGAAAATTTGACCATATTTAAGGAGATCTGACCTATTTCAAGTAGGGCTGTGAGAATATATTTTCTTTTTAGACAAAAATAAGACAAGATGTCTAAAAACAAGGCTATTTTACTTTCTTAGAAATCAGTTTTTGCAGTGTTTGCGTATATGGTATCTGGCTGGGCGATATTACCTAAAATCAATATCAGACTTTATTGAGGACTTAACCTCGATAATGATTAATGGGCAATAACCACCTGCATGCTCAAAAACAAAAGTTGTCCACTAGATGGAGCTGTAGCAGTATAATTGATCCACAGACTAAAATTTCCTGCAAAGTATAGGAGTATAGGGGGAGGAGTCACGTGACTAGCATGTGACGTGGACTAGTTGACTAGTGTCACAGCTTCTTAAAAGGACAGATATCTGAAACCTAGTTGCTTCTTTTCATTTTTTAAAATATCAAATATACAATTATGGGCAAATTGACATTGATTAGAGTTATAAAATTCGATATTTGATTATTTTAAATTTATTGCCCAGCCCTAATGGTATCTGTATCGGCCCAATACCAATACCGGTATCGGTTTCTGGTATCGGTTAACAAGTACAAGTGCGTAGGTATCGTATCGGCTTGATACCGATATCGGTGCATAGTTACCGAGGTATATCATATCATAAAGAGAAATCTCTCCTAGTACATTTACCAGCTTCTCTTGGGGAATACAAATGTCCCAAGTGGTTCAATGGGTCAAGCGGTCCACTGCCAATTAAAAGGTTGGTAGTTCAGTCCTGGCTCCCCCACCATATGTCCAAGTGTCCTTGAGGAAGACACCAAACCCCAAATAGCCCCTAACAATCTGTGAATCAGAGTATACAAAGAAAGCAAGGCCAGCTTACAGAGGAAGCTCCAATAAACACGTAAAACACATAAAATGCTTTTTTTTTATCCACAAATAATTCATTATGAACACTGTCAAATCTATGCCTTAAAGAATATTAGATAAATGTTTCCTTATTGTTGTTATTTATAGATAATTTGATTTTAAAAGCAGCAAGTGATTCACATAAAACTTACATCTCTGTCTACCCATTTACCTATTTATTTTTAATTTAAAATCTTTTAAGCAATGAAACATTAATCCAGCAGATTTAGGTCTAAAAGCACAAGAGCTCAGCATTTTACCGTGTGGTTTTTTGTGCTTATTCAACTTGATTTGAAACCACAAACAGCGCTGAATGGTTTTAAAATACCAATTCACCAAGACAAGCTTTCTAAATAATTATAAAAGCTTGTTTCTGTGACATAAGCTGCAAGATGCCTTTTTATTTTTAAATACTTTGCACTCACTCTCCTCTGGAATTGTTCTCCTAGTTTGACTCTTCCTCGCCTAAAACGTTTTTATTTTTATCCTCATTGGCAGGAGGCGAAGTGCAAAAAACTAAATATTCATGCTCTTTGTAGTACACCTCTAAAGTGTACTGAGTGCTGGGTTTAGTAAAAAAAATAAAAATAAAAAATCCAGTGTGTTTGGACCCACAGTTGGACCAGCAGTACCTCGTATCCAAAAATATCAAAGATCAGATTTGTATGCATCCTCTTTTGTATGATAAGGTTGGCGAGATGGGGACTGGATAAAGTGACACAGGAACATGCTAAGGCTGAGTGGTTGCTGTGGCAACAGACTGGAGTGCGATGATGATGATGGACCTCCAGTTGCCTCGGGCAACGTACTCTCACTCCCAACTTCTCACACACTGACGTTTAGTCCACTGGGAGTCACTTTTATACAAACAGGGGACCTCTAACATCATTTTTCTACATACGGTGTCGATGCCAGTTTAGTGAATGACTGAATCCGTTTGGGGGGAGTGATTAGGATCAACTGTGGTAGGGAATGGTGGGTTTGTAGGTGGCAGGTTTTCTTTGCTAAACATTTTTTTGTAACAAGAAAAGCTGCCATTATTCATAAGTCACAAATTTTGATAAATTTTCCTCGAATTTGAAGGAACCTGTTCAAAAATGCATAGAACCGGTACTGGTACCATGTGGTTAGGGACCTCAGGTGTAGACACAAAAAAAAAAAAAAGACAAGTATTGGTAATACAGTAGGAAATGCTTCAGATGGCTCAAAGAAAGTTTAACATGTTATGGTTTGTACTCAGTTTTAGTTTAGGTTTTATGGCTTTTTAGATATTTTACAATGTATTCAACTGAGCGTGATGATGTCATGAACTAATGGTTTTCTATCACATTCCTATGAGTGCAAAGTGTGTATGAGCAAGGTGCAATAGATGTTTTTTTTCCAAAACTGCAGGAAAAGTTTTGTTTTTTTTACTTGTCATATATCCAACACAAATCACTGAAGAAGCAAAATAAAAAATGGACGCATGCCATGGCCAGATGTTTCTGACACTTCTGTCGTATTGCTTCCTTGTCTTTTGCTTATCCGGGTCCAGGTCGCTGGGGCAGCATCCCCAATAGGGGAGCCCAGACCGTCCTCTGCCTGAACCTCCACCACCACCGCAGGGAACTGAAGACGTTCCCAGACCAACCTAGAGATATATGTCCTGGGTCAGGAAATGCCTGAAATACCTCCCAAGGACGTGTCCAGGAGAATTCCTGGCATCCTCTCGATGTGGAGGAGCAGTTGTTCAACTCCAAGTTTCTTCTTAAACTATCTCAAAGACTGAGCCCGGCCACCCTGTGGTGGGTGTAGGGTTGTCACGGTTACCGGTTTCGCGGTAAACCCTGGTAAAAATGTTGACAATAATTATTACCGTCATGTTTTTAAAAAACGACATTATCTCGGTGGGTTAACCGCCTTCGCGGTTTTGGCACGGTTAGCTTCCCGGCCACCGTCCGCTCTGGTAAAGCTTATGCGCACTTTGTAGTGTTTACATCCACAACTTTCTTAAGCTAAAGCTAAAATGACGGCGAAAAGAGGAGAAAACAGCACCGAGGACATCTATCAGCCCTCAAAGGAGACAAAGTCAGAAGTGTGGGCATATTTTAGATATTTGAAGAATGCTGAGGGACAGTTGTTTGCCGAACGGGCCGGAAAAAAGTGTGAAAGGAAGCGACACGCGACGCATCTGTAGGCTATGACCATCAACTCTACAGTCACTGCAAGAGAACGTATTAAGGTAACGTTTAGCGTTTTAGCTGAAATACATGATGTGAGGACTTTGGGTTGAGGGACAATGCAGCGAGCGCCACTGCCAGCACATAAACCGAATCAGACACCCCCGTATTAAAATGAGACTACGGGGCTCCCAGCGGACAGATCGCTGTTGACGCTGCTTAATGAAGCATGTCAAAATAAGTTCACCAGAACTCCAGCTTAGCAGAAAATAACTGGTGGTTTATTAGCCATGCTGCGGGGAGCGGGAGCAGTACAGAGACCACCTTAAAGTCTGATGGGTAATCATAGAAACCAGGTTGTTTTTGTCAAGTACGGTGGCCCATGCAGTACAATAGGGTGTTGGTCAACTGATCTACAGTCGCCACTGCTGATTGATTATGAATTATTATGAATTTAACAATGATTACTGCCTGATGACATCTCCCCTAATCTGAAAAGCTCACAGGAAGGACACAAGCTGAGGATAATATTATCCTGATATAAAGGGTTTATTTAGTTGTCGGGTTGAACATATTCAACATCCTTTTAAAAAATACCGCGATAATACCGAAAACCGTGATAATTTTGGTCACAATAACCGTGAAGGTAAATTTTCATACCGTGACAACCCTAGGTGGGTGGAATCTCATTTCGGTCACTTGTATTCACAACATCTTTCTTTCGGTCATTACTCAAAGCTCATGACCTTATAGGCGAGGATTGGAACGCAGATCAACAGGTAAATCAAGAGTCTCACTTTCTGAATCAGCTCCATCTTCACAACAACATACGATTCCTCATCTGCATCCTTCAGATGCTGCCCTGATTGGCTTACTAAATCCTGATCATGATTTTTTTTCTGCAGGACTTTTGTCAGGAGCTTTTGTAAAGGGACTGCTTTAGAGACGAGGTACACCTCGTGACATGCTGCCAGTCTATCACTGGGCTTAACTCATACAGTGCAACTACAGTAATTGTTTGTATTTTATATATGCACAGCTTTTTCCTACTCTTGAAGTACACTTCTACCTAAACAAGGGGCTTAAGACTAAACCAAAGAGTCGTTGACTGGCGGACAACCACTCCATCCAATGATCTGCGACCCCACTTCAATCTCATAACATCTATTTCAAATGTTGAGAGACATTCAGTGGTGTTAGGTTAATTCTTATATGTTGAAAATGGCATTAAGGTGTCAGTAATTGTAACTGGGTTGGCATGTGGCCAGCTGGTTAAGGTTAAAGAGCCCCTGTGATTCATGTTTAGTGAAGTTTTTCTCTCTTTATGTACCTTTTTACCAATGGTCAATGTTTTAATGGATATGGTTGAAAACCTTTTAAAAAAAATCATTACTGTATTCAAAAATATAACTATGAAACCCAACCGAGTAATGACTTTTAACTAAACTTTCAAGAAAGGATTCATTTTGATATCAATCCAGTATAATGGTTCTAATCATGTATGCTGCATGGTTTCCTTGTTATGGTTCTCAGCGATGATGCATGGAAGACACGGCTGAAGTATGTTTTTCCCTGTGAATGTGTCATGTAGCGAGAGGCTGTCGGTATGTGGTTAATTTGTAAATGGCAGTAAAAATATCCTGATAAAAATAGAAAATCAGCAAATCGGTCCATTCGGTTGCCTAGAAGAGGCTGATGTTTGCAAATTGGTATTTGTCAAACGTATAATAGCAACCAATTTATTACCGTGATTCAGACTGTATTTGCAGAACATCTATAGGAGGACTCCTTTGTGTCTTTCAGAATGCATAAGTGGACTGAAAGATAAAGTATGTAACAAGTGACTCATCAAATGGCAAGAGGCCATAATACAACCGTGTGCTCAATCTGCCTACCTTTGTAAGGTTGGGGGACCTGTCGCCCACATGGACTCCAGCTAGTCTGGCTGGGTCAGCGTCTCAGGTCAAATGGACACAGCTATCAGAAGGAAAACATGTCTTTTAGTGGTGAAGTACTGTGGATATCTTTCACTTGTTCTGTCTGAGGGCTTTAGGACTTTGTGGCTTGGACTCACACGGCTGAAAACTTTGTAATAAACAAATCAAATGATCCAGGACTAATTTATTGTTGAAACAAATGTAACCTGCCAGAAAGACTTTAATAAAATCCTAAACTGTGAAGGACTGAATGATTCTATGGACCAAGAATTTCAAACCCCTCTCATACTGTAGGTGACGATGGAACAATTACGGACTCAAACTTAGGTTGTTATGTTGAATTTGAAGCCCTTTCTCAAAAAACAGGAAAATTGTTGGATATATTTTTTTTTTTCTAAAGCTGAAAAAAATACTGTTGTGTACTTATTTAAAAGTATTAACAATTGCAATGCCTCACCTGATTCTGCTTTATCTTTATCCAGGTGGCGAGGGCTGCATCTCAAGTTGGGAATCCCAGACCGCCGTCCCACCACCTTCACCAACAGAACCCCAAGGTGTTCTCAGGCTAGCCTGGAGATGCATTCAACTGGAAGGCATCCTCACAAGCCAGGAAGGAGCAGCATTTCTACTCTGAGTCCCTCTTGAATGTCTGACCTCCTCACCCCATCCCTAAGGCTTAGCCCGGCCACCCTGCAGAGGAAATTCATTTTGTCCGCTTGTATTTGCAACCTCATTCTTTCAGTCATTACCCATAAATCATGACCATATGCAGGGGTGCACATCATGTTTTGATAGAGGTACTCAAGGAAGTACCTGGCGCTGACGCTTGGTATGCATGCCTTCGTTGTAAGTTCGTTCCCGGAGAGGGAGGACTGGCGGTCCAGGCACTGCAGCGTGTTTGTGTCCACTGTTCCTTCAACTTCCCGTTGCGGGGGCACTGCAAGATGTGGACTGGGGGGTTGGCAAAAATAACTGGTGTGCATTTATGTTGTTTACCATGCTTGCGCACATGTGTGGACCCCACACTGGATCATAGATCTTCACAACGACAGACTGGTTGAGCTATTGCAGTAATGCAGACCCCCAATCTGCATGTTGATCATCTTCCTCATTCCTTCGCTTGTGAACAAGACCCTGAAGTTCCCAGGAGACCCAGGAGTTTTCAAGCCATCCTTTACTGGACAAGAACTATGGTCTCAGATTTGGAGGTGATGATCCTTAGCTCAGGCCTCCCCAGCAAAAGCTCAAAGATTGCTTTGCCATTTTCTGTATTTCTGTGGCTCCAAACTGGAAATATAGCATAGCCATAACTCTATACCATTGACAGTAAACAACTGAAGGAACAATTTTGGTTTTGCTTCATAAAAACAAAATCCATTTCCAATGCTATAAACCATAAACACTGTAAATAAAACCCAAAATACAAAAAGCAAGCTTTTCAGATGAAACAATATAAAATTTGCAGTATTCACTGACTCGCGAGTTTCTCTCTTGATGTATGCAGATCTCACCTTGAAATTACATATCACACATGCACTCATTTTTGCTTTGCAAAATGAAACACCCCAGGCTTCGGAATACAATTTAATTTACTGTTTTGTTGTTTTTTTGGGGGGCACCGAGTCTGACGAGGGGTCTTTTTTGTGCAGCTATACCTCCAACAGATGAAATGATAACAGCATTTTAAAATCTTTCTTTTACCAGTTTCGCCTGCCGTGAGATAATCTTTAAGTGTGGTGCAACGTTATGTCCCACCATATGTGTTTGTTATTTTTTTCTCTCATTAAATCTGGGTTGGGAGTACAAGCCCGCAGTAACTCATGTTTTATGTATGGCGAGGACGTGTCGGCTCTGCTCATCTTCAGCTCAGGCTTTTTGATCTTCTTTCATTAGAGGATGTTCAATATTTATCACTGCTGTTTCCCATTATTCTGCCTATGGATAGGTCCAACTCTTTTACCACTTCAGAGCCGGGCAGCCATCATGCCTTTCTTACATATTTGTCAAGGAAATAAAGCAGTTATCCCTTTGAAATGCTCGGCCTGTTGGGGAACCGGGCCTTACGTAGCTTAAAAAGGCATTAGGCTAGATGCTGATCTCATCATCAAGAATTTTGGGCAAATCTTTCAAGTCAACGTGGTTTTTAAATGACTTGATATGATGCAAGATTCAATGTTAGCATAAATTCAAAAGGTTAAGGGTCAAAAGTACACTTACAGGGCATCAATATTTAGCAACATATGTATGAGCATGGCTGTAAGTTGCAGTAATGTATCACATATGCCAATGAGAGAAATCCCATAAAGCTATGTAAAAAATAAAAAAAAGTCTTTAATTATTTTTTTTACATTTCATAATAATGATTTACAGGCTTTTTACTAAAATGTTATCATTAAAATTAGGGATGCACTTTCTCAAGCCAAGTATGAGAAAGATTTCTCTGAATAAAAATAAATAAATGACTGATCGGTTCATTTAATCTGACCTGGACTGGATGCAAAAAGTAAAGTCAAACAGACTGAAAAACATCTTCTGATGTAGTAAAAACCTTCACACCAAGCTTCTCGGCTAGATGTGACATATTCTGCCCCCTTGTGTCCAGTTCGTGCCGGTGTTCCTCCTCCTGTGTCCTGCACTAATCCCCTCCAGGTGTGTCTCATTTACTTGATTAGCTCCCTCCCTATATAGGCTGTTTAGTTCAGTCCTCCAGTCTTGTGTGTGTCTCCTGAGTTTGTTCAGTAAAAAAAAAAAAAAAAAAAAAAAAAAAAAAA
>SSNR01000079.1:345065-379786 GCA_006937965.1 Callopanchax toddi
AAAAAAAAAAAAAAAAAAAAAAAACAAACAAACCTTTTTTGGTTTCACCTCACCTGTTCCTGCCTCCATCCTCCTGCATTTGGATCCTGCACTACCACAATCGTGACAAGATGAGTCCTAGTGTGAGAAAATGACTGCACAAATAAATACACAAATGACCTGCCACAGTACATTTGATTATATGATAAAACAGCTTTTCATACCTGCAGCGACCAACCTGCTGGTGGGTCTTTAAGCCTCTCTGTGTTATTCAGATGTAAAGGTTGATGTTGAAGCTTTAATCAGTTATACTGGTGTCTTCTGTGTAGCTGTTAGCAAGACGCAGCTAAACAAAACATGCTAACACTTTGGGAATCGAGCAGTCATTACGTTTGGATTACTTGAACTTTACCAAAGCAAACATAGGGACTGTATTCAAATTCAGACAGCATGTATACTAGTGCTACACAACAACAACAACTACTTGTAAGTTCAATACATTTGCTCCAGAGTTAGCTCCCGTTAGCTGCTAGCTCTAGTGAGAGCTGAGCATCATGCTATGTTAAATAGTATCTGCGTACTTTTAAGAGTATAACTTTAGTACTGGGTTGATACCCAATGCTGGTTTCAGCATCTGTGCAATTACTACATCTGTACAAACAAATTAAATAGTAAAAGTTTAAGCTCAAACACAATAAGCACCTTTTAGTGGTTGGCCTTAAAAAGGTTTTAAATCCTACCCAATCTATTAAAACAATATGTCAGAACCACTTGGTTGATCCTCAGATGTGTCATACTGGACTATTGTTCAAAATGTATTAAAAATAAAGGATAACCTTGTATGACGTAATGTGTCAAGTTAATTCCACTGGCGTTCTGGCACAAAATATAATAAAGTTAACATTCAGAATCTGGTTTATTGCCAAGTTTTGCAATCGACCTTCATTAGATTATTACCCCATAGGTGTCTGGAAAAGAGGCCAGCATCTTTCCCTGAGCCTTACTATCAAAGTTCTTCAGAGGAGACAGTATCTTCACCCTTCCATTGTTTAAGGTCACCCCTCATTGGTGTGAGCTGCTGGTGGTCAGATAGCCATGTTAGCAAACACCCAGCTGGCAACCTGACAGCACGGTCTTGTCTAAGGTCAAACTGTAGCACTGAGAAGGGATAAGAAAAAGTTGGTACTTCATACTGCTTTTTATGTGATAAAGGCAACAAAAGGCAAGTATAAGGCAAGAACAGCCATCATTATAGTTTGACCTAATAGGATTGTTCTGAAATGAAACAAATCTAGTTTGGTTTTAAAAGTTGACCGAAATGTCATCATTTTCAGCCTGAATGAAACTATTTTGTTAAACTCATTTTCATAATATAATGAAGGACGTTGTGTGTCCTTGAAGTCACAGTGAAGTGGCTTTTTTAGCTTCTGATGCAACACGTTTCTGAGTTTAAGGGAACAGCTAGTTTAAAAAGTGGCATCTCACTCCTTCGGACATGACCAGTCGTGCTTTAAATTCTAGACGATCAAGCATACTGGTTTGAGTGAGCCCGATACCGATAAAGAGCCATCACGCTCCATCAAGGGCCTCGATACGCTTCTACCACAACCTTGCTACACAAGTTTTATCTATCACATTTTGTGCAATTGGTAGCCTACTTGTTTGATGACCTTGCCAGAATCCTACAAAGTCGATCAATGGCTGACTTTCTTATGTCATAGCAGGGTGTTTATCCTGTGTAAAATGGTACTACGGCAAGTCCTGAAGAGTTAGCTGAATAGGACAAAGTCCAAGCAATCACTACTCTAACAGTTATCTGATCCCCCAGTGGTTAAATAATCTAGCTAAGGCACTAATTAAAGAACTAAAGCACCTTGCGTTGTACCAGTTCCGAATAGGGTTGGGTATTGAAAGGGTTTCATTCGGTACCGGTGCCATTTCGATACTTTTAAAACGGTACCGGTTCCTAAACGGTATTTAAATCGGTACTTTTAAAACCAAAAAACACAGATTTTTTTTAAAATGATCCCATGACTTTTTATTTCTTAAGGCAAAAGGCCGAGCCAAACAAATTGACCAACAATATTTTAACATAAAATTCTTCATAATATAAAAGAAAATATTTACATTAACTGTACAATTATTAACTGAACATCAACTCTATTGATTAACAATGGAAATACAATCCTAAACACTGACCTAACACTCAGATCGGTGCTCTTTGGTGTTCTTGTTGTCACACAGTGAAAATTTGTTTTTGATTTTAAGTTTTATTTATTTGCATGTTTTTTTTCCTGTTTTTATACATTATTATTGCATGTTTTATACTGTTTTAATATTGTTTGTTTTTAATTCTTTGGATCACTGTGGACTGATTTTAACATGACTGATAATCACCATCACCTGTTGTAAGTGGGCGTGTCCAGGAGAAAACTTATTTAGATACCACTCAGGTTGGCAGAGCGACAGAGAGAGTGAATAGGACAGAAAAGAAAAGGACAGACAACGAAGGAAATGAAAGGTGTGCTGAAGGAAAAAAGGAGAAGCAGCAGGATGTGAGGAGGAGGCCAACCGATTGTCCTGGTGAGCGGCGAGGAGTCGAGCGTCTGGTCCCCGCAGCTGGAGCGAGGATTGGTGGGAGACGCTGCGAGTGAGTGATGGCCGGCATGGAGTGGACCTCTGCTCGCACCCTTCAGACCAGTGCGCTTGCTCTGCGGGGCGGAGACGCGAGGAGCTGCCGCTACCATCACCGCTGAACTGCCGCACAAGGAGATGGGCGAGTGCGCGCATCGGGGTTGTGTTTCCTGCAGCAGCCTGCTGCGTGCGTGTCACGTGACGTGTGTGGGCTACAGGCTACAGCGTATTAACGGCAAACACCGGAGGGCGTAAATAGGCAGCTACATATTTTGGGGTACCGAAATTCATGTTGTATTTCAGTCTGGTTAGTACCGATGATGTAACGGTCTGGTCCATACCCGGACCGAACTTCGGTACCCAACCCTAGTTCCGAACCCTAACTTACCTGTTTTTAATGTTGAACAGAATGAGGAATTTTGGACCAGATGACGGTACATTTAAAACCTAAATTGTGGCTAGAAGTATGAAGGTGGCTATTAAGCCAAATATGCCGTGACATGAAATTTTTCGTTGTGTGGGGGTGCCAATGGGAGGAGCCTGGCAGACTCCAGAGCATAAATACAGGTGTGCCCAGTCCGGCCCTGTTTCGGAGAGCGAACAAGCTCCCAGCTCTTTATGTGCGATGCTGTAACCTGAAGAAGATTGAGAAAAATCGAAACGTCGTTAAACCGCGCACACAGATGGGAAATAACAGTGGAAAACAAAGAGAGAGACCCCTAACAAAGGGAAAACTAATTGGAATCCAAAATTTCGGAGTACGAAAAACGTCAAGAAAGACTCTTTAAAGGCAAAATTGCTTTAATTGTTTGAATGTGGGTCAGAAGGATGATGAACCCAGAACAATAACTTGTTGAACATTAAAAAAATTTTTTTTAAGACAACGAAAACAGCAAAACCTAATTTTTTGAGAGGCATCTGGCTGCAGACACAAGATGGCGGACAGCCACTCTCGTACTACCGTACCGGATGCTCTCTACCGGAAGTGACATATTTCTCCGTACCGGAAGCGAATATCCTTTTTCTAGATTGGCTGTGGGGATTTCAAGCAAGGTCAACAACCCTCCCCCTAACCTAACCCTAACCAGTTCCGGTACGGTATACGGAGGTTGCAGTCCGCCATCTTGTGTCTGCAGCCAGGTACTCTTGAATTTTTTAACCACAGGGGAAGAGAAAGGTGCACGGAGTGGCATCTTTATTCCCTAACCTACCAAACCAACAACCAAATACCAGTAAATGGTCACATATTCTTAGAATATTTCAGTTCCGGAAAAGCCATCTAAATGTGAAGTCTTTCAGCTTTTTATAATCCAAAACTTTACCTATTCATATAGAAAACCAACACCACCAGCTTCTCTTAGATTCAGAAGGCTGACATTAAAGATTTGTAATGTGCAGTAATAAAAGTGCCAACAACAAAGGGTTAAGGTGATTTTTTTTTATGGCCGAATAATTTAGACCCAATTCAAAATGTTTTGAACAACCCCAACAAGCGAATTGAAGAGAAAAAAAAACACATTCTGATTTTAAAGGAGAGAGAAGTCTTCCTAAAGGACATAAATCTCTCCGTCTCATATTTTTCCTTTAAATGCCGAAATTGAGTGTTAGCAGAACAAACGGGGGCTAGACAGAAAAATAGATCTGACGCCCAGCAGTAGTCCTCTGATGTTTTGAAAGATTTCTCTTGGATGTTCTCACAGTAAAGTCCCCTGCTTTGTGGCTGAACAGATTTGTTGATGGCCCCCGGAGATGCAACTATTCACCAAGCAGGATACATTTTTACTTGAAACATACTTCACGTCAGACAATTTTGTATCGCAAGATGTCCACGACGGCTCTGAGCAGCTCTGGTTTGTTCTGTGAAAATAATGACTTTGAAAATATTTCAGCAAATCAACTGTCAAGATAAAACTTTAGCATAGTTCAGCAGCAATGAGACATTTTGTAAAACTGACTTTTATGGAGACAGCTTTGCAAATTTGAACAGTCAAGATTTTGACATTTCAACTTTCGGCTTCATTTAATAATGAATAGTGAAAGGAAATTGAAATTCTTCTAGTTTCTGCCGCCTTTGTTTGATATTCCAAGCTAAAATGACCTTTTAAAAGTTTTATTTCTTCATGTGTTTGAATGGAATCAGTCGAATTCTCATTATCAGTGATCAACACAGGTGGCAGTGGATGTATGAGGAGAAATACGAGGTTTTTATGAAGGTGGGCCTGTTTTTGTAGTAAATCTTATAAACGTTTTAGTGAAACAACTGTTAGAAACCATGTTCTATTACCATTACTTAAAAATCAGTTTTCTGTAGAGCTTTACTTTAAATCCCACTCTCAAGAAATAATCTCCTAAAAGAAATGATTATTCCCATCTGTAGTAAGTTAGTCATTTTCAATCACAGCCTCACGGATGTTGATTTAATTGTCATACGTCTTTATTAAACTGAAATCTAAAGCATTTATTTTTGTAACAACAAATCCAATTCCATAGTGGTATACAGTAGGCTTTTTGACAAAATGTCAACAAGGGTTTGATTTTTTTTTGCATCAAATATATTGAAATTGAGGGGTTTACATTTTCTTTCCATTTAACCGCCATCTTACCATGGTGGAGGGCATTGAATGTAGTATTGGTCCTATAGGAGCTATGTTGTCTGAGACACCATTTGGAAGCAGTGTACCTTGACCTGACTAGCCATGAGTAATTCTCAGGTCAGAGGACTTCCTCCGGTCTCCAGACACTGTTTACTTTGAGTGATGTCACCAGTGGGCATAGTCTTTAACGCAAACAAAAAATCTAATAGAAATTTATCAAAATATCCTTTGAAGGCTCCAACATACTTGTTCATACTTCTTGTGTCCTCTCCACCTGCGATCTAAAATTCTCCATCTTACCTCCGTCAGGGTTTATACAGGAAACCTAGAACTGAATTTACTACCTTAACAACATTTTTGACTACTAACACATCACGCAGCAGCCCTTTTGGGGGGTGGGGGGTAGTGGGTGGGGCGGCACTAACCCACGCAGCACTTCAGAGTTCTTGCAGGTTTCAGTACGTAAAATTTTAGACCTTTTGAGACTGTTATGTAGGAAATCTTAGACCACCAAACGCATAAATAGGAAGCTAAATAATCCCACAAATTCATTAAATAAAATGAATGAAAAATAAACAAAATTTTAGGTGACATGCATCAATAAATAATAACCATATTTTATTCATTTACCTACATAAATGCACTAAACTACAACCTTTCTAGAAGCGTGTCAAAGGCTCAGATTGACAAATATCAATTGAAATCAATCTTGGTGATGATACTCAAATTATATTACTAAATATTTTCATTAGCAAAAAGCTGAGGACTTTTCCCCCCAGGCCACCTCCATCCTAAGCACACAAAACTATTTAAATGTCTTTTACGCTCTAAGTTAGAGCTGCATGATATTAGAAAAACCTGCGATATGCAACAACAGTGCCTAATATTGTAATAATGATAACACATCCTGCAATAAATAAACAAACATGTTTGCTTTCTGACTGTAATTTGACAAAAAACTACTCTAATAAACATTTCCTAGGATTAACTCTGTGAATTGTGTAAATAACTTCAACATTGTGTCTCTAATACTGACTAACAGAGTGATGAGCTTAAGCCAACACTCTTCTAGTGGCTAACAGAGCAGAAATCATTCAGATTTACTGATGTTGTATATCTCCTCCTCACCTGTCACCTTAGCAGGTTTTCTAACTGCGGCTGCGCACCACCTGGCTACTCGGCTCCTGTAGTTGTACTGGTGATGCGTTAAAGTGCCTCCAATAAAACGAGGACATGGCAGATAACCTATGGAACGACTGACTGGTTAAACGCGGAGTCATTGCTGTTAGATCACTGGACAGTTCTCCCTCACGTCCCTCCAGGGACCGAGTTACAAGGACAGCAGTCATGACACGAAACCTCCGTTAAACCCGACACTAACGAGCGCTGACTCGGTGGCGGACAAACACATGCGGTATTTGCGGCGCCTGCTCAACTAGCGAGCGCGCTCAGCATAAAAGTAGCTCGTGAGATGAAAAAGGCTGGGCACCCATTAACTGATCGATGTAACCATTGTTTCTGCCGATCAGAGACTCACAGGAAAGATACGCTGCGCATTTAGCCGTCAGTTGTAGCAAAGCCATCAGCTGAACCATCCGTTAAGAATCTCTCCATCCCTACTACAAACACTGGCCGTCTGGCAAGTCTCAAACTGAACGTTTTCTCCGTCTTCTTTGTGTCGTTTATTAGCAGTAGCGCCACCGGCTTCCAGCTATCAGGGGCCGCCAGAAAGGCGGACAACTTCAGATTTCAGCGTTTTACTCAGGGATAAACAAGTTAAAATTTAAGACTTGACTTCATTTTATTGTAGACATTAGACGAAAATCTGGCCTTTTTTTTAGACTTTTTTATGCCTAAAATTTAACGTCATGAATTTGAGACTTTTTTTGTCTTTTTTAGACCCCACAGGAACCCTGGACTAAGACATCCAACACAAACATTCCAAACTCAGTTCTAGAGGACTTGGAACATAATGTCTTCTCTGGATATAGACAAAATGAAATCACATTTTGACTTCACAAGCCAGTGTTTTATTTTCAATTGTCATGGTTTTGGAGTCCAAGTTTGCAGTTTGTGCGCATGTGCAAGGTTATCAACAGCTTTCAGGGTTCTGCTGTCCTGTCAGCACGATAAAAAGCCGTTTTTAGTTGAACAAATGGGAAAGGTTAAAATATTTTAATTTTGTGACAGAAATTTACTACCAAATGCAGTAATTTACTACCTTTTAAGGGCCTTAATTTGAGCACATTTCATTTACTACCTTTTACCACCTTTTACTACTGTGCGGAAACCCTGTCTGTGCAAGGGCCCTCTGTGCCGTAAAGCAGGGGAACCCAATAAGCGGTCCTCAGGTCTCCTATTTCCTGGTCCTTGAGCCATGTACTGTACTCCCCAAATAGTCATTATGTGATAAAATCCACCACGAGTTGGCATGACCCCTCGCGTGCAGCTCCAGGAAAATAAACTACAGGCAAGCAGCATGCACCCCCCCCCCCAATCGTGCGCACACCCTATAAAATCTGCACATCCTCTGCTCCCCTGGACCGCGGACATATTGGTAGACATATCTCACTTGATACAGGCTTGAGTTGGGTTTGAGATACATGCGATGACGCTGCAATTAATATGAGTAAATTTGCTTTCAGAATGTTGTAATATGTTTAAATTCCAGCAATGAAAGAACAAGGCGCAACAACGCATACAAGGAAATTGGGAACCCTTGCAAGCACATATCTGTCAGAAATGAAAGGACAGAATTGTACCTTTTGTCGTCACTGGGGTGGTACCTTCAAAAGTACAATTTTGTACCTTTAACTGGGGGGGTTGTATCCTAAGGGGTACACATTTTTGTCCCCTAAGGGGTACAAATTTGTACCCCCAGTTAAGGTACAAAATGGTACCTTTTGAGGGTACCATGTTATACCTTAACTGGGGTTACAAATTTGTACCCTTGTAGTTTGTACCTTTTTACTAGTCAAACCTGTACCTGTTTAGGGGACAAATATGTACCCTAAGGATATACCCCTTAGGATACAACCCCCCAGTTAAAGGTACAAAATTGTACTTTTGAGGGTACCACCCCAGCAACGACAAAAAGTACAATTCTGTACTTTCATTTCTGACAGTGATTTGGAAACTAATAAATACCAACAAGATACAAGTTTCATTATGTCAACAGCCATCAGACCCATTTAGGGTCAGTTTTGTGTTCATAAAACCAATAATACCAGTCCCCTAGTTTGTCCATGTTTACGATTTCATCATTTTTATTTCCATGGGCCTTTTCCTTCTAACAAGATATTTGTTTGTGACAATTTACAGATACGGTCAATTTAGTGTCTGCTTCCTCCTAATGCTAGTTTCACATTTGTTCCAGGTTTTTTGTGCTTTTTTTGACCTATTTTACTTTAGGTAATGAAGCTGCTAAATATTTATGCACATAATAACAGGTGTTGATTACCTTGGGCAACACTCTCCCTAATTACACAAACACACATCACCAGAGAATGGTTAAAACTGAGAACAATTTAAGCGTAAATGCCACGGAGTTGTAAATATGCAAGGAAATAAAAAGGCACTACCCCTCACTTGCTTTACAATAGTCTCAAATAGGGTTTCATTGCCTAAATCAGATCAGACAAAGCCCTTCTCCACCATCTTATACCAGCAGTAGCTCGCACACACACATAAAATCTGTGTCTCTTTCAGTACTGCCTCTCATCCACCCTGCAAGACAAAGAGGGGTCAGTTGGAATTTAATGAAGTAGCAATTTCAGATGACAAATTGAGTCTTGATACCCAAAATTCAATTTAGCCACGAGGAGGCTACAATAGCTGGACGTCTGCAAATGAGTATGTCATTTCCCTGTTCGGCCATGAGACCCAGCTAATGTGATTGGGTTTGAAAATGCTTCTACGCATACTTATATAGCCACTTTAACATTCACTCATACATAATTATAGATATTTATACAAGGACGATTTTAAATAATTTAATCAAGACACGATGAGATGATGTGAATATGTGACAAGACGCTACAAATAGACTTTTCATTGTGAAAGAAATGTGGGGGGGAAGCCAGATAAGATTTGGACTGTATTTGCCATAAGATGAATGAATGGAATCCAAAACTGAACAGCAATGTCCATTTAAGGGCATTTTTAGATCTATGGGGGGGGGGTAAAATCAAGCATCAGACCAAGCTGGCTCTGATGCAGGACTTTAAATGACATCAGGTATCAGGAATACAACTTTTTTCCTGATACCTGATGACTTTTTGTTCAGACAACTTTTTTCTGATACCCGATTACTTTTTGTTCAGACAACTTTTTTTTTGATGCCTGATGACTTTTTGTTCAGACAACTTTTTTTCCTGTGACCTGATGCTTTTTTGTCTTTATTTTTGGGCTTTATTCTTTATGTCCTAATTTCCCAAAGATGCAACTAAATTTATCCCAGATCGCTCCGTGGCGACCGAGGATTTGCCTCTAGGACCTGGAACCGATGCGGGTAAAAAAAAATACTCGGTCACGCTGCAGATCTCCATGTGGTTCAACAACAGACACACGTTAAACTATGGATACTAAAATATAAATCTTAATGGTCACATCAACGCCGAACTTGTCCGCGTTCCGGGGCGGGGGGGAGAAATACTCCGCTAAACTCTGCAGGTGCAGGATGAGACCAGCGACGCTCCAGAAGTGAAACTAAAACAGCAGCGGTAGATCTTCAGAATAATGATGAGGACGATATCGCACTGACAACGTGGATTTATTAAAAGAACTGCAGCTCAGAGTCAGGAGACACGCGGGTAGCGCGGGTCGGAAATCAGCGGCTCGCGGGCGGATCTGGTCCTCTCTCTGATTGGCTGTGGTCCAGATATTCCCTGTGTTCTGCAGTCAGAGAGGTGAGTAATGAATGCTAGGCTAGTCACTGGAACAGACGATGTGTGGATGAGGATATAAAATAAAAACAATTATCAACTTTTCATCAAGTTAAGAGCTGAGAGTCTGAAAACAATTCTCTAACATGGAGCCATCATCCTTCAGGTTAGGTCAGACTCTGGTCCAGGTGAGGTCAGGTTCTGGTCCAGGTCAGGTTCTGGTCCAGGTCAGGTCAGGTTCTGGTCCAGGTCAGGCTGTCCTGATTTACATTTTTATAACAACCTCATACCCTTGATTTAATACATTTTAAATATAATTACTGACTTTGATTCATTTAGTTCCATAACTTTACACCGTTGCCCTGCGATGGACTGGCGACCTGTCCAGGGTGTCCCCCGCCTCTCGCCCCTTGACCGCTGGAGATAGGCACCAGCTCCCCCGCGACCCTCTGTGGAGGAATAAGCGGCTACAGAAAATGGATGGATGGATGGAACTTTACACCGTTTACAGAAATACTCTGTATCATACCCACTCCTAATACCCTCTCTTTGGTGTAATGTGTGTGTGTATGTATATATATATATATATATATATATATATATATATATATATATATATATATATATATATATATATATATATATATATGACATATGACCGACCCCCCCCGGACAGCTCACCACCACGGTTAAAAAAATTTCTAGGGGAAACCCTGTACAGATTTGTTTGTATAATTTTGCTATCATAAATAAATAACACACATCAGATTACTCCAGAGGTGTAAAATTTAACATAAATATCAATAGCTTAGAGTCAGCTAACTGGGAACACAGTAGAAAATCTAAAAAATGTAATTTCTGCCAAATAAATTAGTAAAATCCACAGTGAAAATCTCTTTAAAAGGATGCATTAGTACATAGAAAACACCAGAAAACCACAGAACAACATCTGACCTTGTTCTGGACCAATACTGACTATAAAAACATAAAGTATGGAAGTTTTTCCAGAGGTAATGAAGAATTATAATCTATTTCTACTCTAAATCAGTATTTTGATCTCCATATGTTGCTTTTTATTTCTTTGATTTATGTCAGATTAAGATTAACAACTAAAATTTGCCAAAAAAGTAAAAACAGCTATTTCCATGTGAATCTGCCGCTTTTTGCCATTTTTTTCTCTCCCTTTGACCTTTTATAGTCTTGTCACACTCATAGGCGGAGCTTAGAGCAGATTCTAGGGATACCGTTGGTCATTCAAAGTGATTGACAGCTTCATTCAGGTCTCTGAACCAATAGAAAAAAAACTTTTCTTTAAATTCCCACCAATTAGAGATAATTTTAGTGTGAAGTAAGATGCCTCCATCTTGCTGAGACCATGCTGTTAGTCACATGCTACCTGCTGCTAATGAGTTTTTTAACCTATAAAACATTGACAAATCGGTCTGGAATGGATATTTATTCACTTTTTAGTGAATCACAGCGACTGGTCAACATGATTCTGGTGAGTATCGATGGTCAAACAGGATTACAACTCAGAAGACAGCAAAGGTAGGAGCTGGTCTATAATAATGGCTGCTTACGATGCTTTGGCTTGTTTTCGGCTGCTTTCTGGTTGGTTGTTGGCTGATTGCTTGCACGTAGAATTATGAAACTAAAGTTTTTGAATCTGTGGAGTCTGGGCTTTCATATGAGGTGTTGCTTGTTTGGTTTGCATCATGTTTTCCCTGGATAATTATCAATATGCATGTTTATGCAAATTAGCATATTTTTGCAACTTTGTCATTTTGATTCATGTTTTTAGAATTGTGTTTGTTTTGGTAGTAGCTTTTGATTTAATCCTTTAGCTGAGTCTTTTCCCGTTAAGTAGACATGCAGTTTGTATAGATTGGTAAAGGTTAAGTATGTTTTTGGAGCAAATTTGTTGTCAAAGGTGCAGCTGGCCACGCTGGCGGGTCCTTTGTCCTGATGACTAATGTCTTTTTGTCAGACAACGTCGGTCCTGATACCTGATGCCCTTTAGGTCTGACAACTTTTATCTTGAAGACTTATGAGTTTTTGACTACTTTGATGGCTAATGCCTTTTCCTATGAGTTTTATCCTAATGCCTGATGTATTTTTGTCTGAAACCCTTTTTCCTGATGCCTTTTAATTAACCTGTTTCCTGATAACGAACGGCTTATGTCTGACAACTTATTTTTCCTAATATTTAACACCTTTTTCCACAATGTCACAAGCTTTTTTGTCTGACAATTGTTTTTCTCCCACCTGAGGCCTTTTGGACAGCACTTATTTCTGATACTTGATGCCTTTTTTTCCTAAAAGCCTTTTTTCTGATTCCTACTGTTTTGTGTCTGACACATTTTTCTGATGCACAAAGCTTTTTTTTGGACAACTTTTCCCCAATACCTGATGCCCTTTTGTCCGATTTTGTTGTGATACCTGATGCTTTTTCCTATGCTTTTTTCTCATAGAGCATTTGCATTTTTCAAACCTTACTTCTTTTATTTGGCCATACCTTTTTGTCTGACTTCTTATCCAATACTTGTCACGTCTTTGTCTGACAACTTTTTGCTTGGTACCTGATGAGTTTTGTTCTAGAACTTTTCCCCAATACTTTACTTTTTTCCTTTTAACTTTTTCTTGCTATGCGATGAGTTATTGTCTCAAAGCTTTTTTTTTTTGGTGATACCTGGCACCTTTTTTTCTGACAATCTTTTTTTTTTAATGGCACGGCATCTTTTTATTCCCTTTTGATTTTTCTTTAAATATCTGAAATCTTCAGTTATTTCTGAAGATATTTCCCTGATGATTTCTTAAAATAGCCACTGTATGCATTTCAGTTCAATCATTTCTAATGTGACCTGGTTTATTCAGACATTTAAGGTCCTGTCAGTGGAAAAAAAACCCAAAATAATGTTTGAGAAGGACAATAGTGTACTAGTTTCATGATCTTATTATAATTAATAATTCATTTTTAAATCTGTAAAATACTACAGGCATATTAGCATTTATATTAGACAAAATTATCAGGGAATCAAAATAAGTCAAATTTAGCTTTAAAGAAAAAAATAAGGGTACTGGCAGCACTAGTTACTATATAAACATGTTTTTTTTCAGTCTTGAAGTAAAGTGTTTTTTCCTGTCATTATCCGTGCTTCCTTTATATCATTAAATATGATGAACCTTGATTAATTTCCAGGTAAACAGCCAGGCTTGAGGAAGAAGCACCAATAAAATAAAAATTGGCTTATGAGAGAAATCATGCTGTTTTGATGCAAATGTCCACAACAAGCTTATCAAACCCATGGCACGCACCACCTACTGAAAAACAGTGTTAAAAAAGACCTTTAATCATATCCTTGGTTTCCAATTTTAGTCCTTTTTAAAAAGCCATTCGATTTTTAAAAAGATGTTGTTTTCTCCTACTTGTGGATTTTCCACCGATCCCAGCAGTTCCTCACCGTAAGATGTTGTCTTTTTCTTCCTCTCTTTCATTCGTCAGCTGGACACAGCTGCGCTTGTGTGATGTTGTAATGAAATGTCAAGGTCACATGTCAGAAGCTCAGACACTTGATGTCCTGCTCGGGGGACATTTTCGCTGCATGACTCCTCTCTGAAACAGTTTCTTGAGTCTGCTCCAGCATACATTAGGAGGTAGTCATCCTCGGCTCTCGCGTTGTCTCCCTACGGTTTCCAATCAATCTGACTTTGAAGCGCAGGAAGGAGTCCAGGGAGTGTAATCAGATTCCCCACAGAACGGCCTTGGTTCCCATGAGGTGGTGGGGCAAACTGAGCCACCACCCGCGGTAAAAGAGTCGAACGACTTCTAAATAATTTTGGCTGCAACACCTGAGGACTTCCTACCCTTTTCTGTTTTGAAGTGACCTAGAGGCTTAAACACTGCTTTGTGTTTCTGAAACATTCTCCCCTCTTTAGAGCACTTTAAAGTATAGGTGAAGTGCCTGACCTTGCCTCCGCAATTAGTTTGGCCTGATGTAGCTCTCCCTGGTATCGATCCCGGCTCTCTGAAGGCATACAGGGAGTAGATGAATGGCTTTGTTCCACTCACTTGATCTGAATCCTGTAACCATGTTTGGCTAAGTGACCCGGTGCTTTTGTGAAATTGTATCAAAATTTGTCAATATACATAATACCCATCTAACGACATGCCCTCTAAACCGTGAACCGTGTTCTACGGGGGTTCTAACTATATGGATTGGTATTTCCACACGTTTTAGACAATCTGTTCCTTCATTTTACAATTTCTTGAGGGATTTAAATTTGAAAATTTGTTTGGAAAAATACAATGTTTGTAGCATTTTGCACCTTTTCCTTATAGATATATATCTTCCGGTCTTTTTACCGTACGATATTAATTTCCACTATATTTCAGCACATCCTGTTGACTAGATCCTATTTTCCATGAACTTCTCTGTTCCACGGAGCACCTTTACCACTCTTTCTATATTTTAGAAAACAGTAAATGCAGTTAAATCAGGCATTAATGATGGATTTTCTTGTAGTTGTACAGCAAAAAGGTACAAATGAATGATGTAAATAAATCATTATGGTGCGTACAGATACTAGTTTGTGACTCATACATAAAAAGGTATATAAAAACCACCAACATAGCAATTTTGGCCAATTGAATTATCCCTAAATGCTTGGAAATTAATACCCAGAACTCAAACTTAAAGGCATACTTTGCAACTTTTTTATATTTTTTATTCTATTTCTTGAGCCAGTATGTGCTAATATGACCCTTTACAGGGCTTTACACTCAGCCCCATCTGGTGCTTAGATCCGGAATACCACGGTTGCAAGTTCTCATTCTCTGGTCCGGTGCCCCGAAAGTTTCACAAAGTCCCATATCTCGCAAGGGCTAGGCTAACCCAATGTGGCTAGCTGTTATGCTAGCACCGGAGTATTTTTAGCTCATGATTTCTGCTTTTTTTTCTGCTCTCTCCCTGCTTGAACACAACTGATTTATTTAAAGGAGTAAATAACCGCTCCTGTAGAAAGCTATGGAGGCTGAGGAGACATTTTAAACAGTTAGATTTAGGTATTTCAGAAACAATGGTGCTAACGTTTTTACGGCCCTGATTTAAAACGGACACCAGGGGGAGCCAAAACAAGCCAAAACTGCATACTATTCCTTTAAAACCCTTAGATATATTACATGATTACTTCTACCTTTTATTAATACGTATAATTATGAAAAGCATCATAAAACAACCTATTTTTCTGTAAATAATGTTTATTAAGATGTTTGCTGCAAATTTGAGATGGGCCTTTGTGTTATTTTTAGTCGGGAGAGGTTTTGACCTTTGAACTCTCTCATGGATGCCATTTTTGTCCCGTCTGTCTTAATGCCGAATTGTGACTTCTGAGATTATTTTTAACCAAGTGATGCCTGCAGTGCTCTAGATGTTGTTCTGGGTTATTTTGTCCTTGAATCTCTCGGGAACGGGGCATGATGTGTTGCTTTTTGAGATCTTTTAGCCCACTTGGTCATCTGAAAGATTTGTAATGGAGTGATTTTCTTAATTCTACAGGTCTGGCAGTAGTCATGCCTGAATTCAGCTTTCCAAATAATGTGATTGATCACAATTATTACAATTTCTTTTGGGGGGGAATTAACATTTTCACATAAAGCCAGGTTGATTTGAGTAGAATTTTAGTTTTAATAAATGAAATCATCATTTTGTATTTAGACTGGTTATTTTTGTCCATTACTGAAATTTGTTTGAAATATTTAAGTGTAGCGAGTCAGCAAAAACAGAAGAAATCTGTCAGGGGTAAATACTTTTTCCACAGCTGTGGATTTTGTATTACCATAGTCCAAAAAATATACTAAAATACACCCATACCGTATACTCGCCTTACATTTAAAGATAATTTATTTCTCTATTAGTATGTTGGCAGCATATTTTTGAACAATAGAACATATTTGAAAAACCAAAGCCTACTTATTTTTCACTGGGGATCACACTGGAGGATTTTGTGATTTTACCGTACCAAGTATATAGTGTTTTGTACCACATTTTGACAGTATTTGTAGGAAAAAAAAGGGGGAAAATTGTCCTTTTGTTTTCCTAATTAGAGCTCCTTTATCGGATCCATCCAAAGTGCAGCTGAAAGGTTCCCAATAGTCCCATTGCATCATTAGATTTCCAGTCCAAAATCTAAACCATTTTTGTCATAATTAGTAAAATAAATAAAAGAACGGGATAATTCACACGAGACAGACGTCGTTATGTTGGTGCAACTTCAGTTGCGTGGGGCCGTCGTCATCGTAGGAATAATGAAAACGGGGTAAACAGTAAAGTAAAAATACGAGCCGAAAGAAGAACAACAAGCTGATTGGCGTTCAGGGAGACTCCTCAATTTAGTCATGACAAGTTTGCTGCAAACAAGTGGGAGAAGAACAGCTACTGAAATGGAAGTGGCGTTTTTGTTGTTGTTGTTGCTGCGCGAACACATCAGCTCGGCTGGCAGCCTGTGTTTCGTCAGGTCAAGTTGACAGCCTAAAACAAACAGTCAAGCTGACGATGAGAGTGGGGGATTAGGAGCTGTGGTTTTCCTGATACTTTTGGAACGCTTTTTTTATTGTTGATGTACTTTTAAAACCCAATGGAGCCTCTTGGTATTTAATTAGGTGGCCATTATTTGTGCTAATTTAATTATAAGTATTTTTCTAGCACCATCATCTGATTACAAGGATTGTGACCAGTAGTTTGAACTTTTCAAAATTTTGAATTCATAGGACTCTCCAACATTTGGGAGCTGTTTATCCCGACTCGGCAGGAAGTCTTGCAATCACGCCGCTTAACCATGTTCCAAATGGATCGTTTTGAATTAAAAATTACAGGCTTTTTCTCGTTGATTAGGTGATGGTGACCTTTTGATGAAAAGAATGAGTCTGATTTTATTCACAGCTGCCCGTTTTTAACAGTAAACACATCCATGTTCAAACTTTTTTTGCAGATTGTGGAGAAAAGCCAAAGTTTGACCAACTTTGTGGAGGCCTTTCGAAGGAAGTTCCCTGGACAGCAAAGGAACTTGTCTGTCTCAATCACACATTAAAGCCAAAAAATTGAATTTATTATTTTATTAATATTAGGGCTCTGTTGGACCACTAGTATCTGAATCAACACCTATTAAATATATTCCACTTCACTCCTTTTTTAGTAGTTTATTTAGGTATTGCTCATCTTTTGTGGGATTAATAGTCAAAGCATTGGTACATCTACCTATCACCATTCAGCTATTAAATTACAAAATACATCTCAAAACTTCATCCAAGTGAGCTTATTTTTAACAATTTTAGGTAAAATACTGTATAACTGAATAGGAAGCAGCTAATCAACATTAGCAAACATACAAATGGCTGTAACTAAATAGCATGAATTCTTATGACCCTGTTATGTTTATCACATCCTTTGATAAAATATAAGCAGGCCTGCACATAAGCAGCCCGCTGGTCCACATCAGAACCAGATTGCATTCACGCGTACCAGAACCGCCTGCCTGAACGCGCCTTTGCGGTTCAGCGCTTCCGCGGTCCCAATGGGAGACCCCTAGATCTGATGAGCTTCACATCCTGTTGCAGCGCAGTGACTGAGTGGTCACATGACCTCTGAAGCTAGTGGACACACATGACTGGACCTCCAACACACACTCACAGCATCTCCAATGGCACCGCGCCCTTACGCACAGCTCCTTTGACGCACGCTTTAACACACACAATCAACCCATGCACGCAACTCACACTTGCTCAGGAGGGGTGCAACGGGTCACAATAGATCCATGATCCATACCGATCGCCCTCTATGGTTCGGGACACGGTTCACGGATCCAGCAGTGCTTGTGCGTTTGCTAAATCCTCCCCAACCCTGACAGCTCGCGCTCTGAGTCTGCTGATAAATAATTCCCCCCTGAGAAAGGCGTTCATTTTATCATCACATATCAAGTTCTCTCTATCAGAATCTGTCATTTAAGTTGACCATAACAAAGAGTCACTGATCAATTTCTGATCCATTCTGGGTGGAGCGGCTCCTCCATCTCTCCCCCCAAGATCAGCACTGCCCCCTAGCGTCCTGGAGCACTTCCGTTGTGTTTAGTTTTTGCATGTTTTCTGGTTTGCATGTGTTTTTAGATTTTGCATGTTTTCTGGTTTGCATGTGTTTTTAGATTTTGCATGTTTTCTGGTTTACATGTGTTTAGTTTTTGCATGTTTTCTGGTTTGTATGTGTTTAGTTTTTGCATGTTTTCTGGTTTGCATGTGTTTAGTTTTTGCATGTTTTCTGGTTTACATGTGTTTTTGGTTTTTGCATGTTTTCTGGTTTACATGTGTTTAGTTTTTGCATGTTTTCTGGTTTGCATGTGTTTATATTTTTTGCATGTTTTCTGGTTTGCATGTGTTTTTGGTTTTTGCATGTTTTCTGGTTTGCATCTGTTTTTAGTTTTTGCATGTTTTCTGGTTTGCATCTGTTTTTAGTTTTTGCATGTTTTCTGGTTTGCATCTGTTTTTAGTTTTTGCATGTTTTCTGGTTTGCATGTGTTTTTGGGTTTTGCATGTTTTCTGGTTTGCATGTGTTTTTGGATTTTGCATGTTTTCTGATTTACATGTGTTTTTGGTATTTTGCATGTGTTTTTAGTTTTTGCAGGTTTTCTGCTTTGCATGTGTTTAGTTTTTGCAGGTTTTCTGCTTTGCATGTGTTTAGTTTTTGCAGGTTTTCTGGTTTACATGTGTTTAGTTTTTGCAGGTTTTCTGGTTTGCATGTGTTTAGTTTTTGCAGGTTTTCTGGTTTGCATGTGTTTATATTTTTTGCAGGTTTTCTGGTTTGCATGTGTTTATATTTTTTGCAGGTTTTCTGGTTTGCATGTGTTTATATTTTTGCAGGTTTTCTGGTTTGCATCTGTTTTTAGTTTTTGCAGGTTTTCTGGTTTGCATGTGTTTTTAGTTTTTGCATATTTTCTGGTTTGCATGTGTTTTGGGGTTTTGCATGTTTTCTGATTTACATGTGTTTTTGGTATTTTGCATGTGTTTTTAGTTTTTGCAGGTTTTCTGCTTTGCATGTGTTTAGTTTTTGCATGTTTTCTGGTTTACATGTGTTTAGTTTTTGCATGTTTTCTGGTTTACATGTGTTTAGTTTTTGCATGTTTTCTGGTTTACATGTGTTTAGTTTTTGCATGTTTTCTGGTTTACATGTGTTTAGTTTTTGCATGTTTTCTGGTTTACATGTGTTTAGTTTATGCATGTTTTCTGGTTTACATGTGTTTAGTTTTTGCATGTTTTCTGGTTTGCATGTGTTTAGTTTTTGCATGTTTTCTGGTTTGCATGTGTTTTTAGTTTTTGCCTGTTTTCTGGTTTGCATCTGTTTTTAGTTTTTGCATGTTTTCTGGTTTGTATCTGTTTTTAGTTTTTGCATGTTTTCTGGTTTGCATGTGTTTAGTTTTTGCAGGTTTTCTGGTTTGCATGTGTTTAGTTTTTGCAGGTTTTCTGGTTTGCATGTGTTTAGTTTTTGCAGGTTTTCTGGTTTACATGTGTTTAGTTTTTGCAGGTTTTCTGGTTTGCATGTGTTTAGTTTTTGCAGGTTTTCTGGTTTGCATGTGTTTATAGTTTTTGCAGGTTTTCTGGTTTGCATGTGTTTATAGTTTTTGCAGGTTTTCTGGTTTGCATATGTTTTTAGTTTTTGCAGGTTTTCTGGTTTGCATCTGTTTTTAGTTTTTGCATGTTTTCTGGTTTGTATCTGTTTTTAGTTTTTGCATGTTTTCTGGTTTGCATGTGTTTGGGTTTTGCATGTTTTCTGGTTTGCATGTGTTTATAGTTTTTGCAGGTTTTCTGGTTTGCATGTGTTTATAGTTTTTGCAGGTTTTCTGGTTTGCATGTGTTTATAGTTTTTGCAGGTTTTCTGGTTTGCATGTGTTTATAGTTTTTGCAGGTTTTCTGGTTTGCATGTGTTTATAGTTTTTGCAGGTTTTCTGGTTTGCATGTGTTTTTGGTTTTTGCATGTTTTCTGGTTTGCATCTGTTTTTAGTTTTTGCATGTTTTCTGGTTTGCATGTGTTTTTGGGTTTTGCATGTTTTCTGATTTACATGTGTTTTTGGTATTTTGCATGTGTTTTTAGTTTTTGCATGTTTTCTGGTTTGCATGTGTTTTTGGTATTTTGCATGTGTTTTTGGTATTTTGCATGTGTTTTGTCTGTAGGGGCCACCGTACATTTCCCTTACTGCCACTAGACTGATCACTAACATGAGGCTGATGTGTACAGATGGAGGACGTGGTGGTGATGGTAGGGTAATTTGTACTATACAAGGTGTGAGTACCAAGAATCAATGCCTGGAACTCACTTGAGTACCACATTGAAAAATTATGTGCACCCAAATTATAGGACAGTACTGCATTTTTTAAGACAGATTTTAAAATTGACATTAATAAAAGACATATTTATAGTTTATCATGATTAAACTCCATATTGATTGCAATGATATTTTTAGTAGAAGAATATATTAGAAACAATAAAGTTAGCAATTAATAACCTAGAAATGTGCAATCTTTGAAACCCATCCTTTGCTATTTTCGACCAAAAAGGTAAGTCTGGATGTGTTTGCACTTTCTTTCACAGCGGTTAGCATACTTGTCGAAACATTTTGTCTCGTCACATCTATTTACAGCTAAAAGAGGTGCTTACAGTAACACGTTTTGCTGAACTCTTTAGGAATCTACATAAATATAGCCTGGATTTATGTTGCCAGATCGCAGCTTTAAATTGGAAGCAATCTGGGGGGATAACTTTACACAAGAAAGAAAAAATGCTTGCATGCTGAAAAAAGAAGAAAAAGAAGGAAAAAAGTGCTTATGGCTATAAAGCAAATGCAGCAGTGCCTCTAATGCACTATTTGGAGCTGGTCAGGCAGCTTCGATAAATGAGTTTGCACTCAGGAAAATGCACAGTGCAATGTATTTGTGTTCTAATTTAGACGACATTCTGCAAGTGTGTGTACACTTTATATATCTATAGAAGGACAAATTATAGGGACATGATGCTGGTGGTAAACTGTTGGATCTACCTTTACCTCCCAATGCAAATACTGTAACCTGCCAGAGAAAATAGTCCTATTACAGTCAAATCTTTTGAAGAAGGTAGGGAATGTTGGTCAGCCACATCAACATTTTATAGCACCAAGCACAGACCCAGTCTTTGTTTATTTTTTAAAAACCCATGCATATTTTAACTCGCCTAGAGCCAGCCCAATCTAAAAAGATACACATCCATTCCTGCTGATGTTATGTTTTGGCTAATTAATGCAGAAGGTCTCAAATTTGGGTCATATGAAGCTTTGATTGGTTGCACTGAGTTCTCCCACATGTGGGAGGAGTCAAATGTCCAACTGCTCCCCAAAAAATACTTAGCCTTTACAAATGTATAAAAGCTGCAATCAGGTAAATGATTAAATAAAAAAAATACTACCTAAACAACAACACAATGCTAACAAGGAACCGTGCACATGACAAAGTAGGACAAAGGCGCTAATTAACTCAAATTTGCATATCGATTTATTAGATTTTAGAAAATGGGGAAAATGCAAACTAAATAAGCAACATGTCAAATAAAAAGGGCAGATTCCATTTTATCAATTGAGTCTCATCCCTCTATGTAAAAAACTCAGTGAGCAAGTGGAGAAAAACCAGGAAAAAGCAAACATCGACCATCACCAATCAAAGATCAGCTCTTATTGTCACCATCCTCTGATTTTCACTAGTTTTGAACCACCAGAATCAGCGAATTCATCATCTGTTTCACTGAATTGTGATCCTTTCTTCATTTGTAGGACTTTTATTGTAAAATAATCCCTTTTATAAAAGATATTAAAAGCAACACATGGAGTTCAAAATGCTCATTTAGAGTAAAAATAGGCTTAAAAGCACCAACACCGATGTTGCTATGGAGAGCCAAAAGTGACACAATCCAAAAAAAAAAAAAAGTAAAGTAAATGTCTGTCATCATTTAAAATAAATAATTAATTAAATGTGTCATCAATAAAAATACTTCATTTAAAAAAAATCAAAATAATTAAAATAAATAATGATTTAATGATTTCATTATTTAATACAAAAATATCCCCATCTTTTATGTTTTCACTTTAAATACTGTAGATTAAAGTATGTTTTAATATAATTGTTAAAAGAAAGATCCAGTTTTTTAAATGTCCACTGTTTCAGGTAAATGCATCCTGATAATTGAATATGACTAATAAAGGTAGTTTCTCCTGTGTCTGTTAAGGAAATCCCTTCAAGTTTATTTCAATATGCAAAAAAAAATCAATATTCATATGCAGAAATATACACTGTTAAAAAAAGTAATTTTTACAGTAAAAAACTGGCAGCTGTGGTTGCCAGAAAAATTCAGTAAAAAATACTGTGAACCGTAAACACTTTTACTGAACAAACAGTGTTTACCACAGTAATACAGATGCCTTGGAACTAGCTCTGTCTCCTTCAAAAAAAGGGGAAAACTGAGGCACTCAGGAGTGTAGAATAAAAAGCCTTTATTAAGCCATGGCTAGAAGATTAAAAAATGTAGACTAGTTTCAGCCACTAGGGGCCTTCATCAGGACAGCAAATGTTTGTAAGTGAGTGATCACCCATTATAATTAGTCCCAGCTGTGCCTACAGGAAGTGACATCATAGTTAAAAATATATATAATGACAAACATTTCAGCATAAGATAAGAAAGTAAAATGAAAGTCAAACAGAAATATCATAGATTATTAAACAGATGGCAAAGATATAAAATCATAGAAACATATTTATAAAAAAGGAATCCAGTCTATTTCTCCATTCAAACCAGGATAGCATGTAGCTTAGCTCTGTCTCCTTTGGCTTTTCATCTGTATTATTTCATCTAATTATGATTGAAATTTTTTTACATGTGCACAGTATTTTTTACGGAATTATTCTGGCAACCACAGCTGCCAGTTTTTTACTGTAAAAATTACTTTTTTTTACAGTGTAGTCATGACTTTAATGGAGACTAAAGATTTTTATTATGCTATGTCCATATTTTTACATTTTAGTAGGGAGAACACACCCCGAGGGCTGTAACTCTAGTAAGATTTAGACATATTTTTATGGCACAATTATTAATATATTTATATATTTTTTATAATAATGGTACATTTAAATACTTTTTTTGTTGCTTTTTTTGATTGAATTGTGTCACTTTTGGCTGTCCATATAGAGCTTTCCTAATTTAAATATTTTAATTCAGTTTTGGTCAGATGTTGCTCTATGGTTTTGTAAAGATTAATTTGTATGTGTAATTTCAAAGCAGATTTTCACATCTCAATTTACAATTTTCTTAAGCAAATGTGCCAGTTTAGTATTATTAAATAATTACTTTATTAACCCATTAGTATATATATTAATTATTGCACATCTGGTGTAATCTGATGACCGTTTTCTAATTATGACACCAACATAATCCATTTTTAAACAGGCATTTTGGTTTTAGAAATAAGTCCCCAAAACAGGCAGAAATAGACTTTGAGCTGAGGAGGTTTATTAATGCCAAAAATATTGTTTTACTGTTAGGATGTAGTGCAATAAGTATTTATATCATTGGCAAAACAGTGCAGATAAGTAATAATTTCCAACAGACAGTCTAGTTCTTGTGTGCATATCAAAATTTCCTGTTTGCATGCATGTGTTGTCTGAGTTGTCAGTCTTCTGAATGTTGCATCACGCAACGATGCATCACAGTGGTGTAGGATGACATTATGTCCTCGTTTCAACCTCTCTCTCTGCTCTCATTTAGCTGAAGGTGGTTTTGCCAGATGTGCTAGATAAACATCTAAAAACAATCTTTGCTCATGCTAAGAACAACATGTAATTCTGAAGCCAAAGTTAAAGAGTTTAAATTGATAGATGTAAATATTCTGGTTAGACGTCTTAGAGCAATATCAAAGTTAGCATTTTAAGCACTTGTAATTATATTATACATACTTGAAACATGTTTATTTGATTAATAGGGATGGACTGGCATGAGCGACAACTCATCCAGGAGGTCATAGAAGACTTCATGGCTCCACCATAAGAGACTGGGCAAAAATGGCCTGTAGTTCCAAAATGGAAACCATTTTTTTCCAGAAAACATCTCGAAGATCCCCAAGAGTTTTGTGAAAATGCCCTATAGTTGAACTTTTTAGAAAGTGTGTGTGTGTCCTGATACATCAGTAGTAAACGTAAGGAACATTATACTAATAGTAAAACATGGTGGTAGTGTGATGGTGTGGGCCTGTTAGGGATTTGGAAGACTTGCTGTGGTGAATGGAACCATGAATCCTGCAGTGTACCAGAACATCCAGAAGGAGAACGTCCTGCCAGCTGTTTGCGGATGGTCATGGGGAGCTGGTGCCTAACTCCAGCAGTCTGGAGTATACAGGCGTGTGTTAACGCAGTGCCAAGACTAAATGAGATAATCGTGTAAATTGTGATTGAATTAACCCACAATTATAGAAGGGTTGGAAGGGTATTGTCAAACCCTTTGAAATGCACTGGTCTACAGCGGTAGACTGTTTCTGTGTGGAAAATATTCAATGCAGTTGCCAATTCAAGAAGCAGACGAGCCAGCAGGTTCACCCCGAGGTCGGTTTGTGAAACGCTCAGAGAAAATCCCCAAAATCCAAAAGTTCTATTGTAGATTTTCAGGCCTGAGTTTGCAGTTTAAATGTGAAGTTCATGACTCTACAGTAGCAAAAAAAAACTGAACAGATACGGCCTGTGTGAAGTGGTTGCCAGGATAAAGACTCGTTGCTCTGTAAAGATTATGGCTGTTTCATTTGAAAATGACACTTTTTGAGCTACGTTTTAAAAACTGTTGAGATCGTGGTTTATTAAAGTTCACCACATCAATAACTAAAACAGACCATCTGACAGGTTTAAAGATTAAACTTTATTTTCTTAATGCCATCATCCACCCCCTTCTCAAAAAGCCCAATCTAGACCCTTTTAGGGTCTACGGAATCAGGATTCCGTGAAAGTCCTTCAATGGAGAAAAGCTCTTCTCAAAGTCTCCAATGATATTTTGCTGAAAAGTGTCACAGAAACTTGTTCTGTTCTCCTTTTGCTCTTTAAGCGTTGATCACCAGATCTCAGGATCGACCTTACAGTGGTCTTATCTTTCTGTGTGGCTGCTTCAAATTTGAGGTCTTCTTTAAGCAATCTTTGTTTCGGGGTACCTCGGGGTTGTGTTTTGGGGTCCTTACTATTTCTGGTTTATATGATCCCTCTTGAGCACATTTTGAGCACTTTCTTATCACAGCTACGCAGATGGCATTCAGTTATAGACCTCTTGAGCCTCATGAGGTATCAAAACGGCATGTCTTACGAATGTGCTTGGAGAGTATAAAACGCTGGAAGGCAAAAAGCTTCACCCACCTAATAAAGGAAGAACTGACATTTTAGTTTCTGCTCCAGAAAAGCACACGGCTCTGATAAGGAAACCCTTGGACCGTTAGCCTCTTATGCTAAGTCTTCTATCATCACCAGTGATGACATCACAGTGCAGACAGAAGAATCCTGACAAAAATAACGTGTTAGACAACGTCTCCCACCCCATGCATGATGCTGTTGGAGAACTGGAGAGCTCCTTTAGCGACAGGCTGCTGCGTCCTAGATGCAGGAAAGAGCGTTATCGTAGATCCTTCCTCTCAGCAGTCGTTAGACTGTATAACCATCACTGCTCCCAACAGACTGCATCCCTGCTGTATTTGCACAGTTTTTATGCACAAAAATATTGCACATTCCTCATAAGAACCCTATTCAGTTTGATAGTTTTGTGATTTTATCTGAACTTGACTAAAGTGTTTACATCCTGCTATATTTGCACAGTTTCTTATGCGCATCCCTCATAACAGTAACCGTATTCAGTTTGATAGTTCAGCGACTTTATCTGGTAAAGACTTTTGATGATTGTACATTGTTTTACTAGTATCTATGTTAGTATTATTACATATTTTCTGTGCCATGACTTTTTTGCTTTTAGTTTTCTATTGTACAGATATATTTTTGCTCTTGTGTGAATTTGTTTTGTCTCTACTTGCCTGTAACTTGCTGCTGGTGCACCTGAATTTGCCCACTGAGGGACAATAAAGGGCTTTCCTACTCTATCAGGAACCTTGAGGGAACCCTTGACTCTGGTTTTTTAATATATGTTCACATCTAATTGCTGGTTTGCATATGTTTTTATCACTTACTTACTATCACAGTACTTTGACCTTTATCTTAAAAGGTGCTATATGAATAAAGTTGTACTTGTTATACCTGTCCGCCTCCTAAATTGATTCTCAATGGAAAATTAAAACCACTATACCACAGATTCCATGCATACATTATTTACTCTTTGCTTCCCACTAGAAACAATGTCCATCATGAACTGCCTCTGGTGACAGAAGGATCTACAAGCCACCGTGTCAATCATGCCTGCAGGTGACGCTGTTTGTGGCGAGCAATAATAACAAATTAGCACCTGTCGCAGGTCGTCAGGGCGCCACGGAGCTGGGTCAACGGCTGCCGGCGATGTGATTAAAGCGGCAGCCAAGTTGACAAAAAGAAAAAAGCCTCAGAAAATAGACTGCGACTTAATTAGAAAAGCATTACCAGTGGATCATGTCCATGCCGGGTGGTGACAAAACATTTTGTAGACCATTAAAAGATTTACGCCACTCTTCGTTTGGCCTATGGGTTTGGAATTGCTTGATAAAACAAAACTATCTCTCCTGGTGTTGAAATTGAACATAATTGATTTGGTGAATGTCTCATCAGGACAACTATTATTGAATTCAGAGGTTGGGTAGGATATTCAAAACACCAAAGGCATACCCTACCCTGATAATGGCGCTCTGCATTGAGGAATACATCCGTGTCATCAATCACTTCCGTTTGCGCCCGTATACACACATTGTGATGGAGAGCAGCTGCCATGACTTATCAGGGTCCCCCGCTGAAGACGATGTTTATGGTGACTGATGTTAGAGGGCCCATGCTTCGCTGGTCACTCGCAGCCTTCTGTCTCCCTGTCGGTGTGCATATTTCCACCGTTCCCTCAACTCCCCATTTTCATTGTGATCGGAGGTCATCAGCAAAACTGTCAGCATGCAATTCCACACAGAAAAATTGCCATTCGCCGTCGCAGACGGACGAGCAAATGGAGTGTCGTGTCAATAACTCGTGTCGCCGGGACAGTCTAGACATGTTAAACGATAAAGTGAACATAGATCTTTATACTTGCGTGTCACGTTGTGTTCAAATACACGGAGCGAGGTGGCGTTTCAAGTGTAGGATCAGCCTTCTTTATGTTCCTCCAGCAGCGATCTAAGCTGTGAAGTTGTGTTTTTCTCTAACGATGGAGCATTTCATTTTAGGATTCTGTTTGTCCGGTACGAAACCCACTAATTGGTATGTGGTGTTGACAAATTAAGATGTGTTCTGTGATCCCAGAAAACCTTTTAAAAACGTTTTATGTTCTTGAGTGTGTTGATGTGATTATGAAGACCCGGTAAAATTCAGTTGCGCTGAAGGTTTCTGCAGGAATAAGCCCAAAGAGCATAGATCAAGCTTTCCACATCAAATGATCATTATGGTCAAAGAAAAAAGTTGACAATCATATGCTTACAACAACCACCATTTTCATTATTTGTTGACAACTGAGTTGTAATTGGAATTAATTGAATTTAATTGACTTTTTGATTGGGGTATCTGATTAATTTGCCCCTCTCAACTCCTTTTGGAGGTTCCAGTGGTCAATCTGGATCTGTTGAGTGGCACTGAAGTGAAATAAGTCTGGTTTTCCCATTTAAACCAGTTGCATCCATGACCTGCCCCTGCATTAGTGGACTAAGATGGATGCAGAGGTGGGTAGTAACTAGTTACATTTACTCAGTTACATTTACTTGAGTAACTTTTAGAAAAAAATGCACTTTTACAATTAGTTTTACTTTTTACTCTTGAGTATTATTTTTGTTAAGTATTGCTACTTCTACTTGAGTAAAATCTCTGAATCCTCTACCTACTACGAGTAACTTTACAGAAAAACAAACATGTTTTAACAAAAATACACCAGACACACACCTACACTTTATTAAAGGAAACCACATGTTTCTGCACCAGCTTTGTTTTCCTACTCTCATTTTCTAGCTAGCTATCTTTATCTAGCTTGCACAAAAGCTAGATATAGCTAGCTATCTAGATTTATAGCCACATAGCTAGCTCTACTTAGTTTTGACATTATATATATATATATTTTAAAATACTTTGAAAAGTGTGTCTTCTGCTTTTTTGTTGTTGTTGCTGCTTTGATATCATGTTTTGTATTTGTATTAGTGTTTTTCCTTTTAGCCTTTAAGATACTAGAATTTCCCTTAAACTTTATATTTTTGTCTGTCTGATGACATCATTTAAAAAATCTATTTGATGTCACTCAGTACTCAAGTAGACTTTTTACCAAATACTCATACTCAAGTTTTTTGTGGGACGGCAACTTTTTACTTTTACTTGAGTAAAAATATGTTGAAGTAGTGCTACTCCTACTTAAGTATATTTTTTGGGTACTCTGGATGTATTTTAATTGTTAATAAAAAATTCTTTGTAGGATGGGAGTATGGGGTATTTTACTTTGGGGGCTGAAAATTATTATTTATTTATTTATTTTTTGCATTTAGACACTGGGGGGGAAATGGACAGTACCAGTCTATAAATTAATTTGAAAATATAAATATTACTACATCTAAATGCAAAGCACTGCTTATTACAGGTGGCCACCTCATCTGGGAAAGCTGGGAAGATGTAGCAATTATTTAGTGGCTTAAAAACAAAGGGAACAAATAAAGTGAATTAGGGCTTCATGGTATTAGAAAAGCATGCAACTGTGATTCGAGGCGTTTTAGTAAAAGGCAATGGAAGTATTTCTTACTTTTTGAAGATGTTTTACCTCTTATCCAAAAAGGTATAAGTCCAAATGTTTGGGACAATTCTTGTTACTTTTTGGATGACAGTGTCAGTTATGATAAACTCACCTTTTTGTCACTCTCTTGTTTATATTCATCATCTTAAGGCTCAAGGGTAATCTACATCAGGTGAGGGCATCGAACATACTATTGGTGTTTGGGACATAGGTATACAGTGAAGCCAGACAATGAACCCAACTAACGATAAAATGTTAGTTTCTCAATGGCTTTTACGACAAAAGATGGATAAGAAAGGTTAATCCATCCATCCATCCATTCCTCATCCATGATTGAGTGATGGGAGTATTAGATCAAGTAGACAAACTTTAAAATCCCTCTCCCTAGTGTTTCCCCACAAACAGAGAAGTTATACAACCCCTCCTACAAGTTCTAGGTCTACCCCATGGTCATGCCTGGAAACCCTCCAGAAGTGATTTTATAGAAATATTTGCAGGCAATTTAAACTTTTGTACGCATCAAAGAGTAGAGGTCAACCAATGTGGGTTCTTCTAAGGCTAAAGCCAATTTTTTGAAGTCAGGGTCGCCAATGGTCCAACATCCATCCATCTCCAAGTTCCCTCCGGATGTTGGAGCTCCTAACCTTTTCTCCAAAACTGAACCCATCTACCTTACAAAGTAAACCAAGTTCTTTCAGTTGCGATACAAATCTCATGACTATGGATGAGGGTGGACCAGTGAACTTTCATTACTCTCATTGCTAAATATCTGGATTGAACCATCTCCATCCTAGAATAAAACACCAAGGTACTTAAGTCAATGTCTCCATCCCAACCTGGAGAAAAAGGTTTGGTGTCGAGGTTTGGTTTTTTTACCAAGTGAAAAGAAAGGCCATCAGGACAACAGAGTGGTCACCATAGTACAAAATGTTTCCATTATTGTGAAAAAGTATCATTTATAGACTTCACAGTTGCATATGTCTTTTTTTTATTACTACACCAAGAATCCAATACAACTCGATAAACTACCAACAAGCTAAAATGACTATACATCGTCGTGGTTTATAAGCCCTTGAGATACAACTTACATTTTCATGCAACGCTTTTCAATAAGATAATAGGAATTTCTAACTGACCTGGGTTTAAAAATGGCTTTTTGTCCCTTTCTGTAAAACAAATACAAACATATAAGCAAAGACAGCATCCAGGGATGTATCCACCTTTACGATAAGCAGATATTTCAGCTGATATGTTCGAGGCCCTGATGATAAGGCTGCAGTGTACTTGTGTTTAGGGAACAATAAACAAAGGCATCACACTTACGTTGCCTCCTCCCCCTCCACCTCCACGTTGGTTCAATTTCAAGAATTCCACTGAGGAAATCTGCATACAGTATGCTCAGAATATGCACATAGCTAGCTCTGCGGTGATTCATAACAGCGGAGCATTTTTAATCCTTTGTGGTGAATTAACAAAAAAAGTGCATTAGCCGGCATTCATTATGCAAGGCAATGACTCATAAGTAATGTGCAAGATTACTAGGACTTTGCAATCCATTATTGTGACTGATTTCCACACTGGCTGAATAGAAAAGGGTAAAATGGAGCGGAATAAGAAATAAGACGAGCCCAGACTAGGGCTGTAATAGGCGTCCACATGGAGAGACGCGAGACATTTACACACCTTGAAGCCATCTTTCTTCGAACGTCTCCTTTTTCAACAGCTACTGTAAAACTTCATCATGTCACTTTCCTGATATGGCATTTCCCCCCTTCATGTTTTGTGATCTAATGCAGTGTTCGTCTACTGCAAGTGAGTTTTCAGCTGTGCTCAAGCCACCGATTCGACATTCCCATTCGCTCGCTGTCAGTCATTAGCAGAATCACGCTGCAGCTTCAACCTGCTGAAGGCGACGAGTTATTTAAAGAAATCAGAGCCAGGTCTCGAAATGATGCAAGGAGGGGCAAATGAGGGCAAGACTGGGGCAGGGAGGAGGTGGGGCAGAGTACCGTGGTCAGGGAGGAGGTGGGGCAGAGTACCGTGGTGGTAAGGTGGGGTAAAATCGGGGTAATTTATGGAAATCAAGACAAATAGATGCTGAGAGAATACGGGGAGACAAATAGAGGGTGATTTGCAAAGTAGAAAAGTGCGGGAGACACAAAAGGAAGTAATTTGATGACTCCAGGTCAGGGGAGTAAAACGGCAGACTGTAATGGAAAAAAAAATCAGTGAGAAGGACTAACTCTGAATCTAAATTAGGATATTTAGAAATAAATATTAAAGGTCAAAAATGCTTGATAATAAGCTGATTGATTCAAATCTGTCTGGTGTATTCGCGTTAGCCAAAAGTATTGAAAATAGAAAATATTAGTTTTTGTTTAAGTGTTTTTTTTCTTCTTTTTTATAGTCAAGCTTGATGGTTGTTAAATGTAAATAACAGATTGAATTGTTATGGTTGTCAAGTTTGCATTTTTAATGCTTGTTTCTATGCTTTACCGTCTACAGACCAGAAAGGCTACAGTTAGCTGCTTTAGCTTGAAATACCCATAGAATTCTGTGTAAATAAAAATGTAATGCTAATTGTAAGGAAGTGCAAAGGTTTGTAAAACAATTTTAGAAAAAAAATAATTCAAAAGTAGAGCTGTTTTAAGACAGCAGCAGCCTACATTGTACCTAGCATGTTCAGGCTAGCAATTAGCTTGTTGATCTCATAGCTAAACCTTCTTCAATTGAGGGAATTAAATGCAGTTAATTTGATTTTATTCATAACATTTCCACAGAAACACACTTCTAAAGATCTTAATTGTGTATTTAGGGCCTTGGTATTTTATTAGGTGGGTTTTTTTTTTGCCGTTTGGGATATTGCTAACAAGCATTCATGCTATCTTTAAGTTAGCTTCACCAAAGTAATCAACTGAGGGGTCAATAGTTTTACATTACAGATTAATAAGTGACAATAATGTGCTGATTTGTCAACTTTGCTAAAAAAGTAAAGGGAAATAAGTGTCGGAGCCACTTCTCACGAACATTTAGACATTTTAATTAAGTGTTTAAAGAAGCTAACAAAGTTAAATCTCTCTTAACGTCAGTCTGTCTGGACAAATATCCAACCGGTTTACGTTTAATGTCTGATTTATTACAAAAAAATGTTCAAACATAATCTTAAATTCCTTTAAAAGGTTGTATTCTGGACACATTTACATTCTGCCCGAAGTCTATAGGAGCCTTATTAACACTACAACTACAGCTCCAACTAATTAGCCATCATTAACATAACAAGCCAGTGTGGTGAGATTAATTAGAAAACTGCAACAACATCCTGCTTGAGCAGCCAAGCAAAGGAATGGGACAAAAACATGCTAATTTAAAGACATTTCTGAACATTTTAGGATGACTGCACGAACATTAACAAAGACAGGAGGGAATGTATCCATGGTCCAACTGGAGGACATTCAAATAACCAACCTGTAGGAGATTAAAATATGTTAATATACCAAAATATTTTACTTAAGATATCAAATACTTTATCACCTACAATAAAAGTCCATGAGAAAAGGCAGAGAATGAAGATAAGGGGATAAAAAGTGAACAAAGACTAAGTTTAAAAAAGGGAGAAGACTGAGGCAGAGAAGAAAAATCAATATTCCCATGGAAGGTCAAGGGATTAGTAGGGGGCCACTGACACAGTCTTGGGAAGAAACCTTTAAATGATTTTAAAAAAGAGGGTGACATTTCTAAAACTGAGTGGGGAAAAAATAAAGACTTCCAGCAGTCTGCAATTCAGGAAACAAACAAACAAAAAAGATTTAACAAAATGAGCATTGAGTTTGAGTACAGTAGTTTGGGTTCTGAATGCAGAAACAGCACAAATGAATATGAAGCTCAATGAATCCCAGAGTGCACTCGTATATAAAGGCCCTTTAGTCGAGTGAATGGAAAGGTTCTTATAATACTGGGTTTTTATTAGAAAGGCCCACAAAGCCTTCAACTAACAGTTAACAGAAGTCAAAGACATCATTTAGTGTCTAATAATCAGTTTGCTGATGGAACTTGTTTGGAGTAATGATGGTTTTATTATAATAATAATAGTTTCTATTCTAGGTATCGAAATGTTGTGTGTCTTTTTGTGTGTTTTGAGTGTTTTAATGGTTAACATAAAAGAAACAACACAAACTTGAGATTTTAGTAGTATTTTAGTATGAACAGTGGCGGTTCTAGACCAAAATTAGAGGGGGGTCCAGGCTGGTACCAGCTGCTTTTTAAAAGGGGTACATTCTAAAACACTAAGCACTTAACAGGGGGCCACATGGGGGCCAAGCTTGTTGTCAGGGGGGCACTGCCCCCCTCTCTAGATCCGTCCCTGGCTATGAAATTGAATTAATCTTTTCATCTAAATTCTTTTTTTTTACATTTAAAATCTGCATTTCATTATTTAACCATGAACGCATTTCATTGTGCAGTGGATGGAAACATGTTTCTAAACTATAAGAGGAGTCTCCAACATTGCCTGAATAGACAGGATCAGGACCTTCTGCTCAAACCGACTGGAGTTTTAAAAGTTGGGAAAAAAGAGTTAAGCCATTAGTCATTTTTATGGAAAATAAAAGTGAAAACACGAAGGCAGGAAAAAACTGTAAATACAGAAAAGGTGAGGAAGTGTGGTCGATGGCCGACAAGCCCTTTGGCCAGGGGTTCACCCCAACAACCAGTGAAAGGACAATACACACATACACTACTAGAATCACACAAACACCTACATACACAAAGATCTAGACAGAAACACACACTAATACACAGAATAAACATATATGGACACAAAATGGACATAAAGCACACACATTTTACAAACAGACAAAATGACGCAATCATGCATAAAGTCATATTCAGAAACCGTCTAGGGCCCGTAATAATTTACAGTGAAAACAGTTTAGGGTTGCACTTTTCAAATAGTGGGGCTCGCCCCCTGTGCAGCTCAGGGGGTTGGGGCTGCAGATAAAGAGTCAGGGGCAGTTGAACATGAGGCATGGGCTGGCGTGAACGGCACTTTTGCTCGTAAGGGGGCCTGACAGAAAATAATTGAGAACCACTGGCTAAGGTATAGTAAATTTAAAGAAATTAGTCATTTTTGGTTGTTTTTTCCCCCATCTGTTTTTTTTTTTAATGTTGTTCCCATTGTTGTTGTTGTACCCCACATTTCTCCTCCCCCACTCTTGTGTCTCTACTCCGTTTTTGGAATGATTTATTGTCCATCTCTTTACCCCCTGCTTATCCACTCTGTTGTTACCCAAGCAGATGTGGTCTATTGTGTCACACTACACCACCAACGTTAACTACGCAACAGGAGGAGTATCTCACATTTTATCCGCCTAAACTGGAGCTGGAGACGGATCGCCGTGACCCAACCTTGGATAAGTAGTTGAAAATGCATTGATGTGTTTGAGCCAAAAATGATGCTGTTGTGTGAACTTTTTTGTGAGGGGTATATTTTACAGTATACGCTACATTACGGTGCTCACCCCATATACTTGTTTCACCCCTAAATTCCAGACATTACAGCAAAATGTAAAAACTGACTAACTGCTAAGTGCTCTGTATACACCCTCCCTTCCTTTCACTTAATTTTTCCTATAGAGGACACCCCCCCCCCCCCCCCCCCCCCCCCC
>SSNR01000079.1:379796-473135 GCA_006937965.1 Callopanchax toddi
CCCCCCCCCCCCCTTGGATACGTGCATAAAGACGGGGAGCTCAGGGATCGAGACAGATAATTAAAATTTCTATTATATGAGTGCTCAGTTGGAGTAAAATGAGTTTGGTTCGGTTAAAAACACTCTGAATTTTTTCCCCGACTTTGCATTTAACTCAAGAACACATGCTGAAGATTTTCACTCAGCGACAGCGTCGAATTGTAAATGTACAAACCACCAGGGGACTTTTTTTATCATTTCCTTTTTTTCCCCCTCAGTCTTCTTTATCTCAAGGACAACTTCAGTTTGATGAAACTATTTGTTAAATACTTGCTTTTTGATCTGTCTTATTGCCTGTGAAGGCATGCAAGACGTCTAAGTAAGAGTCCACAGCGAGACGCGCATGTTTTCATTCCCATCAGAGAAATTATGCATTATAAAACATGCAAACACGCCAAGTGTGCCAAGGACAACATTTAGCTGTTGTTTTACACCGAATGAAGCTAATTTAATTAAAAACAGCAGACGCGGTTTTTCATAACACATCTGCAATTCAAATGCATTCAGTGAGACTACCTCTAAATGAGGAAATTGTATTACTGATAAAACACGTTTCAGCTGAATTTTTTTTACATTATGAAGTTGCCGATCTGCGTATAATTGTTTTTTTTTTTTATAAAAGAAAAGGTAAATGTTAAAAGAAAAGATAAATGTTAAAAAAATATTTTTAAAAAATAGTGATAACACATTTCTTTACAGCTTAAAATTATTAATTTCTTATGATAAAACATCCAGTCTGTGAACTATTCACCGTCTTTCCTACAGGCAGAAGGCAGCACAAACGCAAACACTGGACAACAGTGTGTTAATTAATGCATTTAGGTTGTTTGTTTATGTTAGGAAATAGGGCCGGGTCCTATTTCTGGCCCTCGAGCCAATTATTGTGTCCCCCAAAGCTGTCGATATTTCATAAACTCCAATGTGAATCGCCACCAGATCTCTCGCCTTGCTCCAGGAAGTGGAGCTGAGGCCCCTCCCCTCCCAACCCATCACCTGCAGTCCGCTCCCGCCGGCCTGTGGACTCCTCCATGGATAGTCATTTGGCCCTTTCAGGTTTGTAATTGAGTACCCCTATGTTAGGCTGACCAATGTAACAGTTTGTATCAGGGGTACCCAACTAAATATGCCCAAGGTCCAGATCGGTATACATGACCCGGACCTTGGTTTGGAGGTGGCGGGGTCGGTGTTCTGCGCGACTCGCTCGGCACCACGCCCCCTCCACCTGGACCGAGGACCGGGTCCTGGATTTGCTGCGTGGTCCAGACAGAACCAGATCTGTATCGCGGTCCACCTGTTAATGACCTCTGCTTTATATTATTTGCTTTCCTTTTCACTGTGTTTTAGGTGTACATTATCTATTGGGTGAAAATTAAAAACTAAAAGAAGGAATTAAAATTAATTTAGCCTTTTTTTAACTCTTTGTCTAGCAGGTCTACCACTCAGTACAGACAATCTGAGTCTTTATTTCATATTAAAGCATGTACTGAACTCAACTTGATGATGGACATTAAAAGTTTAAATAAAGAAATTTAAATTTTACTTGATGATTTTGGCTGTGGAAAAGGTTTTGATACATATGTAGTGAGTATGTAGAGCTAAAAAATCAAAATCTCAAAACATAAAAAATTTTTAGGCTTAAAAAAAGTGGTCAAAATAATGACTCGATCTGAATTTGAAACATTGCGTAACTCATCATAGAGACATAGACAAACTAAGGAAAATAAATTAATAAATGGGTTACTGTTACCTATGATAGTTATTATCAACATTTTTGTTGATATTCAAAAAATGTACCGTAGTGCTTGCCAGTTCCTGATGTCGCCAAGATAATTAAGCGGTGGCTGGATAGAGCACCGTTTAATACTTTTTTGTGGTAAATAGACCTGACAGTCATCTGCATAAAAATTCAAAGTAATGCTGTCTTTCTGGAATATTTCAGCCAAAAGATAAAACGTACAGGAAAAAATGAAATGAAGGGGACTGAGTATGGAGCCTTGTGGGACACCCCTGGAAAGATTAGCAGAGGTGAAAAGAAAAAGTTCTATTTGATTGGTAAGATTCAATGTACTGGTTACCTAGGATGTAATTTATAAACATTTATATTTGTTTCTTTTAGTTTATTTGCCTGATTGCATTTAATCTTTCTCTTTTAGCAATTAAGTGTACGGCCATCCCTATAAATGTAAATATTAACAATTTAATGGGAATTTAATGTAAACTTTCCACAGGACCCCACTTCACTATTCATTTAAATGGCATCCTAATTTAGAATCTGCTGGCTCACATTTAGAACCACGACTGGCTTAATTCACTTTGAGCAAATCTCTACCAACTAAAGATCCCTTTATGTCATGTTGCTCATGTTGAAAAGAGCATCTGAAGTGCAAACAGATTTCCAATCGTCTTGGGAGGATTTAATAACAGGTTGCGTGCCTGGTAGGATGACCCTACAGCTGTGAGGCAGCTGATTAACTTCTATAGGAGCCATATGTTTAACCGTCCAGTGGACACTGCTACTCATCTCACATTCATAAGGAATAATGCAGATTTCAAGCTGCTGAGTTTTTCGCCCTTCACTGAGATTCCCCTCCTTGTTTGTTTCCGTTCAGTCTCGAACATGAAAACATTCATTATGCATATGACCGTATTTTTTTTTAAAGAGCCTAAACAGGATTTCGTAATTACAGTACAAGTTCCAAAGAGTGACATTTGAATTTGTAATTTGGCTGCGCAATCTCATCTTGTACTGAGACGAATAAACGCACTTCAGAGGAATTTGTCACATTGCACATAAATAGGAGCTACAAATATGAATGCCTAAACAATTTACAGAATGAGATTTCCCCACTTCTGCTTTGAATGCCAAGCAAATGCTTAGCCGTGCATTGCAAATGCGAGAGCGGCTTGAGTTTTCACTAATGAAACATTGTTGGGGAAACACCGAGAAGGCAAGCCAACGGTGCCTCGCAAAATATTATGAAATCAGACAAAGACGATAGCTGATCCCCCCCCCCCCCAAAAAAAATAAGTCAAACATTAAAACTTTGCATTTTTCTCTCATTTAAAATAAATTTAATTTTAACATATGTGTCACCTGGGATCTGGAGTTTCCACATTTGATATCCATGCTCATATTTATCTCCGACTCTTAGTGTGAGTTTAATAACATCAAAATAATCCACAGGCTCAGCCACATGATGATATGTGAGTGCGCTACAGGTGACTTTCCAGGTACTATATTGCATTTAATGCAACATGAACCTAATCTGTGAAAGGTACAGGATTTTACTTAATGCGTTCAATTCATGGTACTAAATAATAGTTGTGTTATTGTTCAAGCGCAGGAAGAAATGTAACATTTCAGAATTCAAAAGGCAGACCAAGCTGGTAAAAGGTCTTTGAAGCTGTGCTGATGGAAGTCTGGAGTATTGTTAGATACAAGCAGTTTCCACGAGACAAAAAAGCTTTTACTATACGTGCTGCAAAAGTAGTGGTATTTAATAAAAGCATTAGTTATTAAAGACCTTGAATTTCTTGAATGAACACACATTGTCGGCCAATTTTCATTCCAGAGAAACTATTGATTTAGTTTGCGGACACTCATTGTGGGCATGAATATCATTAATTCAAGGCATTAGTGGTTGATTTGAACCATTTGTTTTCCATAGTGGAAAAGATTATTCAACATACAACCAGGGTTAGGGTTACGATTTGCTCTTGACATTGGTGGGGACCAGGACGGGACACGTGGGGGTGGGAAAATGTCCGATGGCCAGCCCCAGTCCACATCCAGATCCAGAGCAAGTGCAGATGGCACAAGCAGCTCAGCAGGGGCTGCAAGGGGCTCACGCCGGTTGATCCAGACACTTACGACTCCTTATCCTGGACACAGGTCTGTCCACACACAGCAGCGCAGCACCTTGTTCTGCTGGGCTGCACGTATTATTGGTGGGGATGCAGCCTTGGATTGAGTTATTGGTGGGGACAATTCAGTGATTGACCTGTGTTGGTGGGGACACGTCACCATGCCGAATCTACGCTCATGGTGCACACGTTTGAAAATTATTGACATTTTCTCTCATTTAGACAGGGTTTGTATGTAAGTACTTCTTAGTTTGACCAATATTGATCTGCAACCCTCAGATTAACAGTATATTCGTGATGTTCAAGAACCACCAAGGTTCAAATCGGTGTCTCTGAACACAGAAGAAGAAGAATGAAGCCCCTTCTACCAGAGTGATGACAACCGAAACACCTCCTGGAGAAAGGTTTTACGGTCAGACAAGACTAATCTTGAGCGATACGGTCATAATGACAAAAGGTATCATTGGAGGAGTCAAGATGAGGCTTTTAAAGGTGTGGTTTACTTGGTTTTTTTAACTGTAGCAGTGTTCTCTAGAGTAAATCAATGCCTTATGAGTCATTTTTATAAAGAAAAAAGCTATGATGCTTCTATTCTCTGATGCAGAAGTTTGGTGACTCAGAGGTCTGCTTGAAACAACAGGTTTCCTCATTATTATTAATAATCTGCACAACCCTTGCTTCTGATTGGCCTTAGGTTGTTGATCCCAAATGCGAGGGCAAAGAAGACATTTTAGAGGAAGTGCTTCCTCAGCGTTTGTCAATGAATGTTTCAGAATGGTAATATCTACATGTGAACTCACATTTTCTCCTAAAAGAGCAGAACGTTCTGCTGTGACACCCGAACCAAGGCGAAATCGAACCGTAGGACATTGGAGTTGCTATTTTAACATTAGCATGTGTGGCTAACCACAAAGACCTCAGAATAACTGCTAATATCGCAGCAAAAGTTTGTTATTAACTTACCCAGTAGCTGCTCCAAGAGACTTCCTCCTCCTCGGTGCAAAAAAACCCATTACTATAGGAAATTTAAAAAATCGACAAGATGCCCAACCCATGTCTCCCACATGACAGGCAGTGTCTTAAACCACTGTGCTACAGCTCAGTTGTTATGATTTTGTTCTGTTTCTATTCATGAACATAAAGTGTCGCGTAACGTGAGTCAAGATTGTGAAAATCTACATCGCTTAATATTTTGTAGACCAATTCAATATAGGAATATTCTTGAATGTAAATTAAAATTTCATAATGGCCAATGGGTCTCCAGACCACACGAGGCCCCTAGGCTCAAGCCATATCTAGCCAGTGCTTTATGGGGCGGTGTGAGACATAATGGGCCAGACCACGTATGCAAATTTGCAGTGTGATGTAGATCTGCACGGTTTTTAAAAATCCTAGTGTTTCCTAGCTGAAGAGACATGTAGAAGACTGTTTTCATGTTCAGCCTGCATGAAAAGCTCAGTGTGACCAACATTAATCAGAAAAAACATTTCAAAAAGGTTTTTCAGTAAACCACACCTTTTGAATTAACTTCATGAACAACTTTCTCAACCTCATTTGAGAGAAAAACCAGAAAACCAACCAAATTAAATAAAACTCTACTGAAAAATTAATATATCATAAGCTTATTGATGGCTACAAAAATATTTGGTCAAGAAGCAACTTGCTAAGAGACAAAATATTAGTGGGGGTGTCTTTATATATTGCGCCCAATAAATAAAGTTGGATATTGTTATATCATTTGACTCTGGAAAAAACTGAACAATTCAAAATCAAACCAATAAAAGCATAAAATTCATGACATTCTTGTCTGTGATGAGTGTACAGTAAAGATTTTGACAAAAAAGCATAATTGGGTCATTTTCCAAATTTTGGCCGTAACTGTACTGTATAGCTGTTTTGGTTGAATCTTGTGTGATCTATTGGCACTCAGAGTGTTTATTGGGGGTTAGCTCAATATCTGTATTATCCTTAGAGTTATAGTCCTTTTTGTCTTGGCTGATGTCCCTTAGCTCTAGTGGCAATCTTCAATTTGATTGACTCCGAAATTAAATCTGCTGTACATTCAATTAGTTTTTTAAAGAATTAATTCATTTAGACTAAGTTGCAGCCATTTTTTTCTTTGGGTTCGGCCATGTTGGAAATAGCTTCAACAAACCTCACGGTGAACTGAATTAAAACGTAGCCCACGGTGCTTTCAACAGACGTACTGTCCTCAACTGACTGATGTGAATCAGGCAGCGTCATTCACTCTCACTCCAGGTTATCTTCCGTTATTAAAAATGGTGACTGGGTTGACCTTTTTACTTCAGATGAAAATCCTACATATTGGCAGGGATGTCTCACACCGACATAATCAGATTCAAGAAGCGGCTTCAGAAGGAAAAGCAGCCAGTTTTCACCTACGTAACCTTTTGGAAACACTTCCCAAGTGCACATCCTGAATGAAAGAAAGAAAGAGAAAACACACGCTTCAAAGCGCATGATATACACTCCACGTAGGACATTACACCCCTTATTTAAGAGCACTGATCCTTTTGAAGCTCACCGAAATAGGTCGTCAACTGTAAAATGTCAAACGCGTCACGTCCTTGGGAGTATTTTACCTTTCATATTAAAAGTCTAGTCAGCCGCGTTTCGGTGTGACGACACAACCGGAGGGAGTCACGAAAAATCAATGAAAATCTCATTTAGATAAACTGACAGGTGAGCTGTCCCTTCCAGCCAGCATTGTGGAGAACACATCGTGCATTACGGCGTGTCAATACAGCTTTACGCTCAATATCTGATGAGTGATGATCCACAAGAAGTAGTCTAAGCCATCTGAAGGCAGAAGGGAGTGACGAAAAGTCTGATAATACATCCTGTGCAAGTGATTATCACAATAAGACTCAATTATTAAATCATTGCTAAACTTTTAACCTCAAAATTGGAGCAATTTAATATAGCAATTTAGCATTTATTCCTTTTATATGCAAGCTTGACAGCGTCATGTGATATAGCAGCCTCCATGTTGGGTGTATACCAGAGTTTACTGACTTTATATGTGATGAGGGATTTATAAAGCTTTCTGGATTTTATGTCACTTCAATTTTCCAAACAGTGGTGTGAATCCAACTGGAGAACAAGCGTCCTGTAGGCGTGCTTTGGTCCAGTGGTTTGTAATGTGGTACCATGGGTTTTGTTCACATTTATTTACAATATGGACTGCTTTTTGGGTCGATTCTCTGTCTTTTTTCAGGGTATCTGCAGGTTTACGGAAGCCACATTTAAGACTTTTAAAGACCAGTTTTAAGACCTATTTGACCAAATTTAAGACCTTACATTCACGGAATGGGAAAGGGGATGTGACCACCTTACAAATAGTTCTGACTAAACCTTTATTGGAACTGAAAGCGCAAAGAAATAACAAACATCAAGATAATTGATCCGCATTATATCTTACAAAAGTGTATTGCATTCACCTGAAAATAATAACAAAGCTCATTTTTTCCTGAATTAACAAGATAACTTTTACAAAATAAAAATAAGCTCTGTTTTGCTGAATTAACGAGATAATAACAGCCTTAAGTGACCTAGACCCTTCTAGACCCTAGAGGTCTGGTGTGCTGCTGAGTTTCAGATCTTTGTAACCCAGAAATCATAGGAGCCCTAGAAATTTAAGACCCTTGGACACTGAATTTAAGGATTATTTATCATTTTAAATTATATTTAAGGCCTTAATTTTAGAAAAGCATATTTACGACCTTTTAAGGCTTTTAAAGGACCCGCGGATACCCTGTTTTTATAGGAATTGGGATAAAATGTTGACTATTTGTGATGGTTTTAATTAATTTACAACCTCGAAAAAGTTGTTTCTTACTGAAATGTTTTGAGTGCTGGAAGCTGGATCTGATCTGAACTGTCAGTATTATCAGATTTTTTTTTTTTTACAGGAGTTGAAGTTTAAGCCTAAAATAAAGTGAATCACTTGCTGTACCTGAAAAAAGTATGGGAGTAATGAGTTTGTATTTCGCAAAAGACTTTAAAAAATATGCCAAAGCCCTCCGACAGGGTATCTGCAGGTTTAAGGAAGCCGAATTTAAGGCTTTTAAAGACCTTTTTAGGGCTACTTTGATCAAATTTAAGACCTTACATTTATGGAATGGGAAAGGGGATGTGACCACCTTACAAATAGTTCTGCTAAACCTTTTTTGGAACTAAAAGTGCAGAAAAAATAACAAACATCAACATAATTGATCTGCAATATATCTTACGAAAGAGAATTACATTCACCTGAACATAATAAAAAAAAACTTTTTTCGTAATTAACAAGATAATTTTTACAAAATAAAAACAAAAATGAGCTCTGTTTTACTGAATTACTTCTAGACCCTTGCAGTCCGGTGTGAGTTTCAGCTTCGTGAGATTCCCCGTTTTTAAACTAGATTCCACTTTTTGGAGTTCCTCGACTTAGTTTGTGATCTTCGTAACCCAGAAATCATAGGGCCCTAGACATTTAAGATGCCAAATTTAAGGATTATTTATCATTTGTAATGATATTTAAGGCCTTAATTTTGCGGAAAAACTCATTTATGACCTTTTAAGGCTTTTTAAGGACCCGCGGATACCCTGTCTGAGTGATCACATCATTAGAGGGGGGATTTTTTTCAAAAATTTGACTGTAATTTTTACAAAAACAGTAAAATATAATAAAAATTTCTTTTTTTAAAGTGACTCGTTACAATTTGAGCAATGTTTATAGCTGGAAGCATGCTAAAAGGGCTCCGTTTTCAGCCTTTAATGATTCAAAATCACTTCTACATGCCCTGGAAACTTACTGTAAAGTATTTTCTATTGTTTGCAGATTCCGAAAAGCAATTTATTTGCAATCACATTATTGTATTGTTGCTTTGACTGGATGTGTTTACCTGGACGGGCAGCATTAAGATCTTTCATTTGATCAAGTGAAGTAGTTCATTAACTTATCCTTTTATTTCCCAGATCTGTCACAGATAAACAACTTCATTTAACAACAAATGCTACAGCCGGTTTTTTCTTCTTCCCCATCAGCTAGATAAATATTCCCTGCTCTCTTGTCAAGAGGACACCATCCTCGGTATTTCACTGCCTGAGAGGAATAAGAGATAATTAGAGACCTTTGCTTTCTGTAGAGATTTCTTTTTTTCCAACCCCCGTAACCTCTAGTGACAGACCAATTTAGACTGAAACATTGAACACAGTCCAGACCAAATTATAGCCACATCTCTAGAAACCAATAACCAATTTTCAACTTGTAACACGGCGGCTTTGTTCTAAAACTCATCAAATGGTAATTAAGCTTCTCCCGCTGGGGTACACAGTTTAGACTGAAAAGGCGAGACAAGAGCGTACACGAAAGAATGGCACAAAATATACGCAAATACTGGAAAAAGTGCCTTCAAACTGACAGATTCATGGTCAGTTTGGTTCATCCTTACCAGCATCACTGTTTTACCGCTGAACCGTCCCCAGGAAAAGGCTCACTCAGCCGTAACATTAAGTTTCCCAAGTTTTTATTACTCCACCTTAGAAGTACTTTAGGTAAAGGGGACGTGATGCGACTTGGTGACAGACACCGTCAGAGATCCACAAAGACCCTCAATCTCTGGATATCAGACTCTGACAGGGATTGAGACTTGATAAATGAAAAGAAGTAGAACGAAAGTGAGAAAAGCGCTTGAAGTGAGGGGGCTCCTCCTCTGAGTCCTTTTGACATGCCGACAGCTGATACTCCGACACTAATGGGGGTTCGACATGGGGCTGATGGGCACCCAGCCTTGCGAGGCTGAGGTAAAACGCTGTCCCATACGCCTGGCGTAGATATCACAGGCTGCAACCGCTGACGGCATTCAGACTGGGTATAAAACCTCACTGTATACATTAAACCAGGAATAACTTTTTCATATGTTAAAGATATTTGTAAATTGTGAGAAGTACCAACTTTGTGTGACCTAGCAGGTATTAACTCGGTCACATTTGTCTTTGTGGTTTTACCTATAAGTCTAGCCATTGTCTATGATTTCATTGACTTTGATGCATCGATTTCTCTTTCAAACTTGGATTGTAAATACATCTGTTTAAAAAGGAAAAGGTCGTTTAGAGTCGATGGCCTTGAATTCCCTCTGAATGAGCTAGAGGAGGTAGATGGAGAGACAATGCTCTGGGTATCTCTACTTCAGCTGTTACCACAACAACTCAAGCCCCAGATAAGCAGCAGACAGTGGATTGATGGATGGACGTTGATAGATTTATGTGAATATGAAAGCGATGAGCACTGAAGAAGGCAAAACTTGACCTCTTGCCCTATTCGTCTACTTTAAGCTAGTATCTCACTGTGCTTGGACTGTTTGCGACTAGCTTAAATAGCAAGTTGCAGGTTAAAGACCCCCTTAAACAAATGTTAAGAGAAATATAATAGAAACTTTTTCTGAATAAAACTTTACACAAATATAAAACTCATTTTAAAGTTTTGGAGTCATTTTTGTGATAAATTTCCGTTTCCCCCCCCAAAACCGGAAGTGACGTAGAGGGAGGGGTGTGGCCTCCTTATCTCAAGATAAAAATATTGATTTTGATTTGACATGGATACATCTTTAAATGTTTACAGTTACTTAATAAATAAAGTTGGTCATTATCAGATATTAGACAACAAAACTTCCAATAATAAACAGCTCTGATCCGGTCTGACTCTGGTCCCTGAGTCCCGCCTCCTCGTCTAGCTCCGTCTGCCACAGTTAGCTCCTGTTAGCTTATGTGCTGAATGAATTGAACTGCCTGTTTAGAGTCGCAATGGATGTTTTTCTTCTGTATTCATCTGGAACTCCATCAAATCCAATCCTGGGTGAGATCAAAGACTGTCCGGGTTTTTCGTTGCCAAAACAGAAGTCAGCACGCAGGTAAAAGTAGTCCTGTAACCGTGATTTATAGCCTCCACACACACAATAATTTAGCATATTTGAGAAAAATTAATAGACACTGACTCGATTTGAACAGCCGCTCTAACCTAAAACTACCAACTCATCACGATGAGCATCAGAGAGCGAGCCGGCAGACTCGGCGTTGCCAGGTTAGAGATTTTTAAGTAGTTTTAGCTTTACAGAATCTAACACAATGAATAAAACCAAGCATCTATTACACAAATTCCACAAAACAAAGGACTCAAATAATCGAATTATTGAAATTATTGATCGTACGGGGTGCTAAAATATCCCACAAAGACAATTATCATACAATTTGCAATACTCTGCAGCGCCACCTAGCTGTAGAACGCCCTTAAGTTACGTCACAACTGGAGATTGTTTTTAAAAGCGTTTTTAGAAGCTTTGGTAAAAAGGGGCACTTTTGACTATAAAAATGAATTGTAAAACAAAATACTCTCATTAACATTTCAAATAGTATTTTGACAGCATTGTATCTGAATAAAAAAAACTGCAACTTGCTCTTTAGGACATGAAATTGCAATAAAATATACAATTTTTCATTTGGAAACACACCTAATTATGCAGCGTTTCTACATCATGGACTACAAAGAGCTTTACATCAGTCATTCCATGGTAGTCAAAGAAGTGTGATGATGAGACACAGGCACCAGCAGATCCTCTAACCACCACCAACAGGTAATGTGGGTGAAGAGTCTTGCTAAAGAACACAGCAAAAAGTGACCAGCCAGAGTGGGATTTCTACCGGTGAACCTCCGGTTGCTAGACCAATACCTTAATCTACTGCTGTCCCAACAAAGAGCATCCTCCACAGAGTAGCTAGGCTCACCCTTAGTGATAGGGACCTCTGCTATTGAGCAAGAGCTCAAATGGGCAGCCATGGATCAAGAAGTCAATATGGTTAGCCAATGATTGGAAGGTGAGCAGTTCAATCCCAGGTTCTGGCAGACCATGAGTCGATCTATCCTTGGGTGAGATACTTACACTAAAAATTGCCCCCAAGGTACCGTTTAAATGGCAGCCAAATGCTTCCTAGGGTTGGGTCAAATACAGAGAAATACATTCCCTAAGGCTAAATAATAAATGATTAAAAGAAATCAAATAAATAAAAAGCAGAGTCACTATTTCTCTGCATAAATAGAAGCCAGTTGCAGTAGTTAAGGCATCTAGTAAAGAGATACCTTCCATCAGAGGGTTTTCAGACACATCCCATCAAGAGGAAACTTTAGGGCAGACCCAAGACTGGTTGCAGAAGGTAAATTCACACATTTGTCACTGACATTTGCCTCCTAGTGAAATGCTGGTTTACTTTTAAATCGCCCTCATTTCAGGGCTGGATCTAGCTAGCCCTATTAAGGGGGGCAGGTAGAAAATTAGGGAGGGGGGGGGGGAGGGGGGGCGCGAGTCTGGACATGCTAAGAATGTTTTGGTCATCACATCCCCCCCAATCCCTTAATTGCATCAAAAACTATGCCATCATCATATCAGTTCCTCTATCCATAGATTTATTTTCATATTTGATCTCTACCCTCTGCATTTACCCGGGCTTGGGACCGGCACAAGTAGGACACTGGCTGATGTCCTGTTGAGGCTGCAGTCATCTGGTTAGGTTTTGTTTTGTTTTTGGGGCTTTTTGTTCTTTTTTGTTTTTTTGTTCTTTTTGTGCTTTTTTGTTCTTTTTTGTGTTTTTGTGTTCTTTTTGTGTTTTTTTTTGTTTTTTTGTTCTTTTTGTGTTCTTTTTGTGTTTTTTTTGTTCTTTTTGTGCTTGTTTGTTCTTTTTTGTGTTTCTTTTGTTCTTTTTGTGTGTTTTTGTTTTTGTGTATTTTTGTTCTTTTTGTGTATTTTTTGTTCTATTTTGTGTTTTTGTGTTCTTTTTTGATCTTTGTGCTTTTTGTTTTGTTTTTTGTTCTTTTTTTGTGTATTTTTGTTCTTTTTGTATTTTGTTCTTTGCGTCTTTTGTTCTTTTTTGTGTATTTTTGTTCTTTTTGTATTTTGTTCTTTGCGTTTTTGTTTTGTTCTTTGTTCTATTTTGTGTTTTTTTGTTCTTTTTTGCATTCTTTTTTGTGTTTTTGTGTTCTTTTTGTGTTTTGATCTTTGTGCTTTTTGTTTTGTTTTTTTTTTGTTCTTTTTTGTGTTTTTGTTTTTTTTTGTGTTCTTTTTTGTATTTTTTAAATGTTTTTTGTTTTGTTTTTGTGTTTTTTGTTTTGTTTTTGGTTCTTTTTTGTGTTTTTTGTTTTTCTTTCTTTCTGTGTCATTCATCAGTAGCTACTTTGAATGAGGACAAACGGAAGAGAGCGCTCCCTCTGACCATTTTTCACTGAAGTTTTTTTTAAATTTGTTATTTCTACATGCAGTCGCGTTTGGGGGGGCAGTCATGGAAATTGGGGGGGCAATGCCCCCCTTTGCCCATGCCTACATCTGGCTTTGCCTAATTTTATTGAATGTTATTTCTTGTTTCATTAACCCGGCATCAGCCAGAAAACCCCCATCTCTCTAAGCCCTTGTACTGGTCCTTTAAAAACATCAAACAGCCCACAAAAACACGTCTGATCCAGGAGGATCAGACGTTTAAGCAGCTTCTGATGAAAAGCCTAGAAACTGACAAAGGCGGCTTGTTGATTTGACACAATTTTTAGTCTTTTTAAAGCTTTTACACAGTAGGAAACATCTGCGATACCATTCCATTTCATAACAAAGCACTGTAGACGCTTTGCAACAGGCCAAACTTTGCTTTCAACTCGTGACTCGTCTCCGTTGGGCACATCATCTTTAGCCCGCTGTTTAAAACTTTGAACTATCTCCGGCATCAATGCTTTCATCTCCCGGCGTTCCCCCAATATGTCGAGGCACAATTAGCCAGATGAAACCTAATTTAAACTCAGTGGTGACAAATGGTCAACGGATCGTGAAACGATATAATTACCTTTCAAAAAATATGCCGAACCTCATTTAACTGACATTAATTAGTCGAACTGTTTGAAACTACATTGGAGAACCATTCAGCTGTGAATGGTCTTACAAGTTTTACTTCTAATTAGGCTCCCTACTTTAGTAGATATTATCTTTAAACCCAACATGTTGATAGGACTGTTATCTGGGGACTTGCTCCAACTTTCAACGCCAGCATAGATCCTTGTGAATATTTAATGCAAGTTTAACTTTATTATTATTTTTTTGCTGTATATCAGAGCAGGTTGCTCTTAAAAAGTGACGGTTTATTTACTTAGCGTTGGGTAAAATTGTTTATTTTCTGTTTAATACACGTATTTCGTTCCCATTAAATTGTCTACATTGTTTTAAGTTGCGTATCTAAAATCTGGTTATCAGTTCCTTGGCTTTCTGTCTGAAAAGTATATTTTTGGTCATAATAACAAGAAAATATTTTGAATTCGCAACGAAACTTGAAGAGTACTTCATGAAAACTCAGGAGAGTTGTGCTTCTTTCTGATTCAAGCTGAAAATGTATCATGTATTATCTATTAAACATTGTATTCAAATGTCATGACAGGAGTACTGAGTGATAAAGCTGGGTGTAACACAACAACCACTCAAAGTCAAGCTTTGACTGTTTTGTAAACTATTATATTAACCTTAATTTGTAGTTTTTACCCTTTTTATCATGCATATCAAACAATACCATATTTACGTTTTGCATTTTAGCCCATAAATGGACAGTTTGTGTCCTGATGAGACTCCATGTTGTAGTCTACACCAGTGTTTCCCAACCTTTTTTGACTTGCGTACCCCCTGAGCCATTTTCTCAGACCACAAGTACCCCCCTTAGTCAAATGTGTTGATGATTCTTCAAAAATAGAACATACATAGCTATTAAATAGAAATCATTTGATTAAATGTCCCTAACTTGAACATTTATAATTCTCAAACGTTTGATTCTTTTCACTATTTATACAGAGCTCAGAAACAATCACGCCATGAAAGCACGGCACAGCGAATGCTGTCCAATAACCATTATCTGGGAACAAGGGTGGACTCAATTTTTCATCAGAGGTTCTCAAGGGAGAACCTGGACCTGGTCCGCATGTTACAGGGGGGTGGGGGTGTGTGAATGATGATGATTTTGATTATAAGCTTTTGCTGTTGATTGTGACCCGTTGCACCCCGACAGGGCATGTGTGAGTTGCGTGCATGGATCGGATGTACTGTGATTTTGTGTGTGTGTGTGTGTTGAGGTGTGCGTCAAAGGACCTGTGCTGTGGTGCTACACGCATTAGAGATGCTGTGTGTGTGTGTGTGTGTGTGTGTCCACTAGCTTCAGAGGCCATGTGAGCACTCAGTCGTTGCAACAGGATGAGAAGTTCGTCAGATCAAGAGGTTCCCCATAGGGACCGCGCAGGTCGGCAAAGGCGCATTCGGCAAGTCGGTTCTGGTACACATGAATGAAATCAGGTTCTCTTGCAGACCTGCGTACGGAAGCGTATTGCATTCACCCGAAAAAATTTAAAAGCTGTGTTTTTCTAACCTGCGGAATATGTGCAGGCCTAAATTAAATCTTTCCACGTACCCCCTGTAATGCGCTCATGTACCACTAGGGGTACACTACTCCTGGTTTTGGTCTAAAGAACACAATATCTAATATTCAGTATAGTTCATGAAAACTAGATTTACAGTCAAATTACTGCAGCCTGAGAGCTGATTTATATAAAATCATAAACATTATGAAAATTACATTTTTTTTAGCCCAGATTTTTTTCCAAATAATATATTTTTGCCATATCTAATTTCATAGAATACTCATGTTAAGGGCCCTTAAAATGTATGTGCTAATATAAAAAAAGCAATAAAAGTGTTATCATTTATTTTATCTTATTTATGAAAAAAAGCAAGTATTTTCTCCATTTACCAAATATGGTAAAAAAAATTACATCATTGAGAAAAAAACCTGCGGAGCTCAAACTGAAAGACACAAGTCTCAAATGTAATAGAGAAATGCGAAGAAGATGCAGAAAATTCTTTTCATTAAAAAATGATCAAAAATTGTTGATAATTATTTGAACGGGTTTCTATGGGCACATTTTTGTACTTGGGTTAGCATTAGCATTTTAAATCACCTTATTTATAACCGTCTGAAAATAAAACATGAAAAACATTGAGATTACTCAAAAACGCCCAAACTTGCATTAAAGATCAATATACATGAAGAAATAATAAAATAAGCTAAAAACTCTTATGCAAAAACACAAAAATATGTCAGGGTTTCATTAAATAGTTAACAAGCATCAAACATATGTTGGCATATTTTTCCATTCATTCTCTTCTACCTAGTGTTAGTCCATGTGAGTTACCATAGTAACATGGACTGAGACTGTGCCCCGAAGCTTTATCCTCTTTATTTCATTCATCTGGTGATTATACCGTTGGTTTTTAGACACATTTGTGATCGTCAAAGGTTTTATTTTCGGTCCATTCTTTTCTTTAATCTTTTCTTCCAGTGGTGATTTCAGCTCGCCACTCATCTCACCTGGTCATCGCTGCCAATTAGCGCACCTGTTCCCAATGACCTTCAGCGGCGCTTAACCTCCGTGTGTGGCCGTGATTTCTCTGATTTTCTGTTTAATCACACAGCTTGGTTTTTATGTCTGTTTCAAATTGGGCTTATGATCGCTTGAAGTTCTGTTTGCTTGCCAACCAGCCTGCTGGCTTGCATAGATGGTTTTGCATTGTGCCTCATCAAGGGAAGCGCTACATTTTGAGTACAATTTGGTAGGTTGTAGGAATAGTGAAGGGCCGTTGTCAATTCGTAGGCTGATTCAAATGTATTTCTAAGGACCCTGCTGCAGAGTGCATTTCAATTTGTGAACTTCTACCAATCATGGGCGTGGATTTGGCATGGACGGAGGTAATGTATCCCCACCAATACCCAGCAATCACTGAATTGTCCCCAACAATAATTCGATCCAAGGGTGCAGAAATGGCGCTGTATCCCACCAATAATACGTGCAGACCAGGTGCTGTACTGCTGTGCGTGGAGTCCGCAGATGTATCTGTGTCGAGGGTAAGGACTTGGAGGCATATGTACATGTCTGGATCGACTGGCGCGAGCCCCTAGTGGTCGGAGCCAAGCCACTTACGCCGATGGCGCCTGGGTCTGATGAGGACTAGGCATTGGGCATTTTCTCTGTGACGATAACTTTTAGCCGGTCTGGACTGGGACCAGGACGGCATGCTTTAATCTGCACTTCCTGTTTCGGCGCACGCTCGACTCGGGGCACGTCCCGTCCTGGTCCCCACCAATGTCAACATCTACGCCATTGCTCCTACTATTGTGACAGGAGAGGACAATGTTTCTCAAACCTTAAGAGAAACGTCTAAATGGGACATACACTTGACCACCAGGCAATCCAGAATTGGTCAACTTTGGACGAACCAGTTGGGAGTGGGACTACCTAACATTCACCACCAGTTCAGCCTTGGTACGCATCCAAAGCCCTGCCCCTGGAAAACCATATCACAAGGGATATTTGGGCCATTTTAAAATTTCGTTCTATCAATTTATTTACAGTAAGGACCATACCCAACAATGGCATCACTCAAAGTAGGCAGTGCCTCTAAAAACAGGATGACGTGGCTCAACTTAAACTTTACGGGGGTAAAAAAACAGCTTTTTATCAATCAGGTCTCCTCCAGGTTACTTCTAAAATCTTTCACCACTCTAGGAAAACCAGCTGGGCTTTCCCACATTCAATTGAGACAGTAAAAATGATTCACTTCACACTATTTTTAAATGTAACACTCATTTCTTCCCCAGTGACCGGCATTCCAATATGTACCTCACATTGAAAAACACATTTCCACACGTATTTTTCTCCCCAAAATAATTTTAAAAACCATATATTTTCCTAAATAATTTGTACTGAATTAGCCTCTACATACAAAAACCCTGAAAAGGACAACACGGTCTTTTTCAATGGAAGTCTAAAATCCAGAGTTTCACTTTCTTTCTGAGGCATTAGACATCGGCACGGTTGTTTGCAGCTCATTCGGTCCATACGAGGAAGAAGTGATGGCAGGCACTGCCTTTCAACACAGTCTTTGCTGATGTAGCCCGCGGAGAAGACATGGAGACTCCTAACAGCTCAAGTGAGGTGTCAATTAAAAATTAAGAACGCCGGCTCTACTTTGAAATGACAGAGACTGCTTTGAAGATCAGGCACAGCTGCTGGCTAATATTAAATTATGCAGCAGCAGACGTTGGGAATCCAGTGATGTAATGTTTTTGGACTAAACAATTTATTGGGTTTGATTTTTTAAATTTTTTTTGCCAATTTATGTTATCTCCATTGCGACTTTGATCGCCTCTGAATTGTTTCCTCTGCTCATCCGTACCAGTTTCGCCTCCTTTCTTAGTGTCGTATTTTTCCTTTTGATTTGTTCTACAATTAGTCCCAAATCTTAAAAAGGCAAAGCTAACGTTGGTTTATATGATACGATACTAATCTCATCCATGAGTAAACATGGCTCCTACGGGATTCATTGATTCAAACACAAAACAAGTTTTTAAAGAAGCAGCCGACTCACTAATAAATACTTAACGCTGTTGCTAATGTTGCACACCCAAACCCCAAAAGCAGACATGCATAAACAATGATTTTTTTGATGTTATCTTAAGCTGTCCATTACATTTTCTTGAGATAATAAAATACCTTATCTCAAGACAGGAAACCTAATTTTGGTGAGTCTTGTCATATGTCACCTCCCTTGTGTCATATGTCTCCCTCTAGTGTCCTGTCTTGTGCTTTGTCTGACCCTCTGCCTTTTGTCTCCCACAGGTGAATCCAATTGTCATCCTGCCACCTGTGTCTCGTCTTGTCCTCACCTCCCCAGTATATTAGTGTGCCTGTCTTGTCTGTGTTTGTCAGATCTCCGTCTTCTCGTCTCCTGCCCTAGTTTGTTTTGTCGTTCAATAAATATCTATCTTTTTGAGTACATCTGCACTTGGATCCTTCTTTAACCTCCAAAACCTGAGAAGTCTAATTGCAAATTATTTTGAATTTACAATTAAATTAGTTTTGTATTTTTGTTTTTTGGATGCTCCGATGATTTTGTATGTTTACTTTAGGTTGTTTTTTTTTTTTGCATAATGTGGGATATAAATTTTCTTTTAAGTTTTTTTTTTCTTTGACAAAGTCGCTTTTTTTGAGTGACTTTACTCTGCTGCTTGAAGAGTTTTGGCTGCAACTTCTACTTTTTTGGCCACCTATAACCATGTATGTGTAACCATGGCAATGAGACGTTTGTTTACAAGAGGGAGCAGCTAAGGGACATCTCAAAACCTGAAATTATACTCGAACTGTGTCCCAAAATCTCAGACGAGGCTAAGAGGAGGAGATATGGATGTAGAGTAGGAGCAAAGCAGAGAGAGCAAAATGAATTTTCAACCGTCGCTTCTGTCGATCATAATGGGGAACATGAGGCCTCTTGCGAAAAAAATGCCAGAATATTTGGAATGCACAATCATGCGTTTCACTGAGACATGGCTGCAGGATCTGCAACTCCAATGTCTCTTTGTTCGGTTTTCAGACAATATGAGAAGACAGATTTGAGGAGGAGCAGAAAAAGACAATGAGGTGGATTAGCAGTGCTGGTCAACAACAGATGGTGTAATTCACAAAATCCTACTGTAAAAATATCTTTGCAGACCAGATATTGAACTACTGTCCTAATTTAACAACAGTGTCTTCAGTCAGAGGCTCCTTTAGATCTGCTGCAAAACAGAGCGCTACAGTAGATCCATTCTGCCCACAGCTAGAACAGCCTACAACAAGGGTGTCCAAACTTTTGAAGTCGAGGGTCAAAGTTGCCAAGTTAAAAGTTCTTAGGGACCACAAAATTTATATTTTTGTATTAAAAAATGAAAAATAGTTATTGTAAATTTTGTTTATTTGTACTGAATACAACATTTTAATGAACAGAACATAATATTTGCTTTCTTGTAGAAAAAATCCTTAATTTTGTAAATACAAACATGGTGCAAATAGGTTTTCCTTTAAAAAAAAAACGCATTCGATTACTTGGATTTGATTGGTCAATTTTTGTAGTTTTTTGGTCCTGAGAATCAATTTGAGTCCATATTTATCCCAAGTTTATTAAACAGTGCTCACAAGTGCGCTTTGTAGTAAAGGTCAGTGAGGGTTGGAGGTTTTATTTATCAGAAAATTTAATTAAAAGCTTAAAAAGTGCACCAACAACCTGCTGGAGGGCTAAATTCTATTATTCTTGCAATCCGAGTGAGGGATTGACACAGTGACTTATGAAAAAAAAAATTAAGTTTCCTAAACATCTAATTTCCCTTTGGAATTATTGATAAAGGTAAAATAAATTTGTATTAAGAGAATAAAAGCATCACAATCTCTGGATTTGACGGGTTAATTCTTGGTTCTTGGTCTATTCTCAGCAGCAAGAACCAGATATGGGTCCATTTCTTCTCACTAATGTTTGCTGTATTCAGTGCTTTTGACTTTACTTTTACCCTATTTTGTGTTAGGCCTCACATTAGTAAAAAATCTTAACACAAATATGTTAAAATTATCTGCATTAGCAGCCAATCTGGTACTAGTTCCATAACAATTGAGCAACGTTTCCACCATATATCAAAATCCAACACAAAACAACAAGAAAAATGTCTCCAACATATTGTATTGTGCATTTTTCTTTATCTTTAATTATGTTTGTTGTAATACCATGAAGCCATGTTATAATGCCATCAAACTTTCATAATGAGGTGTGCAGTATGGAGAGTATGCACATTTTATGACTAAAAACATAAGGTACACTGAAAAAAGAAAACAGGTCTAACTTAAAAAAATTATAGTAATCGGTTGCATGTACTTAAATTAAGTTCTTTCAAAGCTAATGTATTAATTTATTAAGTTTGTTCAAAGTAAACTTAAAAAGATTAACTTGGACAAACCTAATTAAATTAATTGTGACCGATTACTTCAATTTTTTAAAGTTAGACCCCTGTTTTTTTAGGTTAGACCAACGTTTACTTTTTTCAGTGTATCTATAAAAATAAGGGACAGGAAATGTTGTCTTTGGCTTCACTCAAATCCTCCGTATTTGACGCTGAGGCTCATGAAATTGTCCATGCTGTAAACATTCCAGGCCAACGCCGAACATCCCCAGTCTGCACCCAGGCTGCAGAATAATAATGTTAATAAAAAATAGCAAACGCCAGCGACTCGTAAATCTTTGCCTCCATTTTACTTTTGAAGCGTTTAATCCATTCAAGGGATTGCTAAATCGGGCACATTCTTGGCTCACTTTGCAGCCGTTTTCATATTTCACAGTCTCCTAGTACTGATGGGACTAATTTTGGTGTCTGCTATGATTACCCCTTCAGTTGGCATCCATTACAGAGTGCACCACTCTCATCCTGAGCCAAGTCATCCTTGCCTTACACCCAGCTCCCCCATTATGGGGCAACCGAAATCCATTCCCAGCACGCTGCTAAATCAAAGGCTGCAGGTTTCCAAATACTCAGCACTCTCATGGAAGAGGCACACCACTATCCATTAGTCTGCAGCTGTAAACAGCTTATTTTTTTGCTCTCCTTTCCATTTTTTTTTATTTTTTATTTTTTTTGCTTGCTCTGTACACAGATGTGTATAAATACCACAGAGGGAGGTAATGAATTGGTGGTTGTGGATATTTAAATGTCTCTATGCGCTCTTAATGCAGAGGTCATTAAACTGTTCAACCAGCCCCTCCCTAAATCTATCAGGGTTGGGTTTAGTCAAATGGAAGCAGTGGGACGGCACTAAAAAGCCTTGGAAGAGTTCAACAAATTTAGCAAAGAGGCAGGAGGAGACTGCAGAGGAATCGTCTTTAAACTACCTCGAGCAATGCCATAAAAACCAACAAGCTCAATAACTCGAGGTAGTGTAAATTTACTCGGTGGGCAGCATTAAAAAGAAGCGTTTCGGTTTAAGTACAGCAAACTAAACACCAATTTTCATGTCCGGGGATCAGATCACCAAAGCTTCCACCTCGGGCAGGTACTCAATCCACAATCCACTGGTCCAATCCTGTTCCTCCTGCAGGTGGTGGGTCCACAGGTGTATGAGTCCATGTATCAGCCACCAGGCGCTCTCGGGCCCAAGCCCCAGGCCTAGCTCCAAAGCGGGCCCCCATAACCCTTCGAGCCGGGTACTCAAACCCTGCGATTTTGTCTTCATGAGGGTTCTTCTGAAGCTCTCTTTGTCTCACCCTTCACCTAAGACTAATTTGCCATGGGATACCTTACCGGGGTGCCCCAGATGACATAGCTCATAGGATCATTAGGGCACTCAAACTCCTCTACCACGGTAAGGTGGCGGTTCGAGAAGCAGCCAGTTGAGGTGGTTTGGGCATCTTGTCAGGATTCCTCCCTGAGGAGGTGTTTTGGGTATTTCCTGCCAGCAAAAGGCTCCAGGTCAACCCAGGACACACTGGAGAAAGATCATCTCAAATCTGGCCCGGGAACACCTTGGGGGGAGTTGACCAGGGAGAGGTCGGTCTGAGATTCCCTTCAATTGAACACAAATGTATCACTGCATGAATGCTAAACATGACATGTTAAAATAGTAGCTAAACTCTGTCTTGGTTATTTTTTAAATTTATTTAAAAAAATGAATCAATGCTGTCTTGTAGAAATAGTTGCTTGAACTGTCTTACTAAAATTCATGTATTTTATGCTTCTGAGAAATCACATGTACTGACCTTTTAAGCAAGTCAAATTGTATTCATGAGCACGTTGTACACCAACAGGTACTTAGCAAGTACTAATGGAGACAGGACACCTTGTTATTTTTGTAAAGTAAAAGGGTTGTTGAACAAATTATTTTTCAGAACTGGGAGACTCTACCAGAGAGAAGTACATCTTGACCCAGTATCAGAAAATATTCACACGTAATCTGCTCTACTTAGTTTAAGGTGCGCTCCTTAAATCGTATATAAGATCACACAGAACAACCACCTAGTGGCTGGTTGCGGTATAAGTTTTAAGCCACATCCCCTTAGTGTACTTAGGAGATTTTTCTGACTGAGAAATAAAAAATCTCACTCAGAAAAGACATTTACTGGTTGATGATGCGTCATTCCTATTGAATAATACATCAGAGACGAGCCATGTCTCCAACAATGATTCCTTTTTACTCATGTTCTAAACAAGGGAGATTGATTGACAAGTGACAGTTTCAGTCATTAGTCCAATTCAGGGTTATCCATTGACATCCTTGTTTGAAGTGACAATGTCCAAGTAGTTTTTATTTGGAATCAAGATTCTAATGAGATCAAACCACTCCTCTATTGTGGCGTTTACATCACAGTTCAGCAATTGATGACTTATTATAAATATATATAATCTCTGAGTACTAATACATTATTATTGAGTTCCAGCTGTGGTACGTTTACCACTTTGGAAACCGTGGATATTGAGCATTGATCCTACTGGACCCTACTGTCGGTCATCAAGCACCAGGCTACTGTTTATTATTGAGTAGATCTACAGAAATCAAATATCCTTTGAAAATGACTGCCTGAGGAATATTTAGCCTTACACAGTGAAAAAAGCAAAGCATGGACGTCATAAAAGGAAATCAAAATAACACTATGATTGACAATGGCTGTGTTGTTTAGCCAGAAGTGTTTGGGGCGATGAATCTCTGAGACTTTTATTTTGTGAGTCAAAAGCTGGAAAGTTTGAGATCCACCCTTAGGGGAACACCTCGGGATGCCTCTAGACCAGGGGTAGGCAACCCTGGTCCTATAGAATCAAGCTTCTGATTGGCTGGACACACCTGATCCAGGTAATCAACAGCAGGAACTACAAAGATAGTTGGAAAACAAGCAGGGCTGTGGCTCTGTAGGACCAGGGTTGTCAGGGAATGCCTGTGGGATGTCTGAGGCCCGGTTCCAATGGCAAGATAATTATGACTGTTTTTGACCAGATCCTCCCCTTCAGACAATCTTAAGAATGCTTACCGTAACAACTGGTGTGCTCAGAAGGATGTCAGGTCCGCGATAATCACAAATCGTGAAAATTGAACATGTTGGATTGTTTTGGCCCGATATCATAGCATGTGTGCCGTTCCCCAACAAGAAACTAGCATGCAGCCTGTCGAATGTGACATGTAGCCAATCAGAAAGCGAGGTGACGGAACAAAGCTGCACAGATTTAAAGTAATCCAAAATCAAAACAGCCGTCATGTTTCTTGAGTCACGTTTGATCCCCAGAGGTTTTGAGGGATTTCCTCGTCTATCCTGGGATTGTTGATAGGTAGAATTGGTTTGTGTGTGGTGTGTTGTGTCAGAAAGTGTTCTGAGGATTTTTAAAATCCTTCCATGCGAACCAGAACCAAGCCTCCATGAACGAAGCTTGGGTATCTTGGAACCTTGCAGGAATTCATTCAAAATATGTATTTTCTTGCTTTAAATGTCATTCTGTAAGTCTTGCATCAGTAGCAGTTAAAAAATGTTTGTGCGTTGACACTTTCAAAACATTTCTTTAGGGAATTATTGACGACGAGTGCAAAATTTGACTTTGCAATAACTTCTGATTGCAGTTTACTTCTCAATATTGGGAAATCGTTATCATCAAATGCAGTTTTGGACTGTATAGGAGTTGTAGTTGCAGCTCTGATCACACCGGCGTGTGAAGAGTCCTTTAAACTTCTTTTTTTCCCAGGTGGAAAAGGCTTTGGGCCTCTAAAACCATCGAAATCAAGAGAATTCCACCAGCAGCAAAGCAGAGACGTTGCAGCAGACAAGTGAGCAGTCAACAATCAAAAGACAAAATGCTGTCCAGCTTGTTGGAAGTAATTGTTCTGAGGAGTGCGGCTGTATAGGTTGCCCAACAGATTTGTCTCATAATTACTCGAAAAACTGAGTTAGTTCACTATCTTCAAAATGCAGACTTTCTTTCAAAAAGACATGCCTTGAGGGCTGCAAATTGAAGAAAACGAAAAGCTAGATCAGAGAATCAACTGGCTTGTAATTTTCAGAGATTTTTATGAAAATTGCCTAAATTGGTATGACGGCTTGAATTCTCGCAAATGTATTTGGCCAGACAAAAGAAGCAATTACTGTTGCAATTAGGAATCTGCAAAGAAAACCTCCCGACTGCCTGATGGAGACAAACAAACACAAACGGCCGGATTAAACCCTCAAACTGGCTGCACGCTGCGTTCCGGTTCTTCTACTAGCACTTCAGATGCTTCCTGTCACTTTGATCCAGTGTGAGCGGTGATTGTTCAGCGGCCCGTGAAGGGAATTAAATGACCGGAGAGGAAGAAGTGGAGGAGAAAGATGTTTTCCCTCTTTTGGATGTTTTTTTTAAAACTAGGCATATATGTGATATAAACAGTGAGTGTTGGAGATGAGGTGGAATGCACAGGTTTGCATCTCCAAATATAAATACAGAAACACTTTTTTCATCTTTGACTTTACATTAGATTGCACTCATGCGGAAAGGTTGCACTCTGTCTTTGGGTCACGCATCAAGAATTCAAAGTGAGAATTGTCTCACTGGATGTCATGAAATGTAAAGAGCTAGCATTTGATGCTTGTCTCGTTTAAAACTTTAAAACGATTTTCTGTGTGTGTGTGTGTGTGGGGGGGGGGGGTAAAGTTATAAAAAAGTTATGAAAGTACTTATAGCTCTCTGAATGACCTCAAATTGGAAAAAAGAAAGAAAACAGCTTAGATTAGCGGCAAGCTAATCGTTAGCCCAGGTGAGATCAGTTATAAAGTAGATTGCTACCATGTTAAATTAACTTTAGCCATTTTAAAAATTGTTTCTGTGTGAAAGTTACAACTATTTTTTTTATCTTACCCACTCTAGATAGCTTCCTCTGGTGAGAAATAGAGATTATGTCCAACTAGCCTGACGAGCTAATAGCTAATCGTATGTATTGTTCCCATCTTAAGAGAACTAATCTAGAAAGAAATGTATAGCTGCTCATTCAAACACTATTTTAAATTGTCCTACACAGTTAGTTGAACAGAAACATAATGAAACTCCTTTGAGAATTGCTTAACTCAGGGGTGTCCAAACTTTTCAACATGAGGGCCAAAATCACCAAGTGTCAAGTCCTCGAGGGCCACAAAAGTTAGAATATTTCTTAAAAGAAACAAGCAAAAAATAGTTTGTTCTGCTGAAAAATTCATTATAAATGCAACATTTTAATGAACAGTCTTTGTCAATACGACACAGGGATCTCGTATGTTTGACTCAATAATAAAAAGCTTCAAATTGACTGGATCTGATTGGTCAACTGTTTTTAGGTTTCTAGAAACTACATTTTGTTCCATCCTCAGCAACAAGACCAGGATCTGGGTCTTTCTTCAGCCATGTTGCTGGATTTAGTCACTCTTTATGAACAGAGCTCACAAGTCTGTGTTTTGGTAAAAGTCAGTGAGGATTTGTGGTTCTTTTTAACCACGAAATAAAGTCGGAAATCTCAATATCTCTTTAATTGTCTCAAAAAAATGTTGAATATTTTGATTGAATGGCAAATTTTGCATTTAAAAAGATTTAAATTTACTTGGATTTTTTGTTTTTTCAGTCTCATGTTAGTAAAAATCTAAAAAATGTCAAAGCATCTCTCTGCGTCAAAATCCTGCAGGAAAACTAAATTATATAATTTTAAAAATGCAGCTGAGGGCCAAGCAAATTAACTCAGAGGGCTGCAATTTGGTCCTCGGGCCGCACTTTGGACATGCCTGGCTTAACTGGTAGTGCTACAGCTAGCTAGCTTTGCTGCTAATTTCAGCTAATAACTATAAGTTCATGTAAACATTTTTTTTAGAAGAAGAAAAGAATAGATTGCCTACTCTAGTTTCAAAGAGAAATCCTGAATCAAGTGTGGTTTTTACACCTGTAGTTTGGTTTTTGTGGTCCAAATTAGCAACAACAACAAAAAGTAATTGCAGCCTATTCACTGTAGATAGCTTCCTGTTTTGAGAAATAGCGACAAGTCTGATGAGCTAAAAGCTAATATTACCAAAATGTATGCATCTTAAAAAAGCTAATCTGGAAACACATCTGTAGCAGATCATTCAAACACTAAACATTTTAGATTGTCTTGCAGTTAGTCCAACATTTGCATTATGAAATTCTTACAAGAATTGCTTTAGACTTAAATGGAAGTGCTACAGCTAGCTAGTTTTTGCTGCTATTTTTTTAGCTAATACTTTTAAATAGTCATGTAAAGATTTAAAAAATTTGAGAAAAAGGTAGATTGTCCACTCTAGTTTGAGAGAGAGGTCCTGACTCAGGTGAAGGGTTTTAGGGTGGTTTTTACACCTGTAGTTTGGTTTCTGTGGTCCATATTAGCTAAAAATTGTTTTAGCTTTTCCGTACCGTTTAGTATCTTTTCACACAGGGAACACTTCAAATAAAACTACCAGGAATAAATACAGGAAGAAGGTGGTCTGAGCTACTTGTCAACACGTTCTAACCCCCTCTCTCTGAGTCTTTTATGAACGATTTCAACTCTTCTGTATTTTTATGAGACTTCACTGGGCTGATAAATCCAGTCATCTAAAATATCAGTGAGGTAACAGACTTCGTTGATTGTCCACACAAGCCCTATGTTCATTTTCAGCTAGCTAGATGTTTGGTGGTCTTCATGCATCCCAGAATGCAACACAAACCTAAGGGTGTTGGGCTCAAACTTGCAGTCATCTCATATTCAGGTCAGATATTGAGTCTTGAGACCACCTCCTCTAACGGGTCTCAGTATGGTCCCTTTGCTCCACATCCTTGTGTGATTATTGGGCTCAGACCTGCACAATCAAACTGCAACAAGGGGAAAACAAACCAGGGTTTGATTTAGGCAGACTAAACACAGCAGGTGTGAACACAAGGCAAGGAACCAAGTAAGTTTTGGGAAATATTGTGAAAATGCTTGATTTATCTGTAGATTTACGTCGGATAGTGGTCATGAACTCTGGGTAAAGAAAAGAAGGAACAAGGTTGTAAATACAGGTGACCAGAGTGAGTTTCCTCAACAGGGTGGCTGGGTTCAACCTTAGAGATACAGTATGTGCTGCTTCTCCACCTGACAGTGGTTCATGCATGTGAACACGATGCCTCTTGGGCACTTTCTGGAGATGTGTTGGACAATCTGAGAGAAGACTGGTGCAGAGCATGTTGATGGGGTTATGTCAGCAGTCCAGGAACACATTGGGATCCTATTGGAGGAGCTGGTGGAGGCAGCTGACACAAAGACCTTTTACCTCCCCCCCAGTCTGGCACCCCTATTCATGACCTCATTAGGAGCCATTGGTGTTGGTGCTTCAGCTTGTAGCTCATTTTAAAAGTCCCAGCAAACTCAAACACTGAGTTTTCAGTCAATGGGAAAATTTAATACCTTTTTTCCCCACCTTTAAAAAAATTTTGATCCAAGTGCCACTTGAATCGAAATATTATTTAATTAAAAACTCCAAACTGTCTGAAGAGAAATGCTTGAAATTCAACTGCCTCTGAGAGCCCACTTGACTTTGTTGTTGCAAATTGATCGCACAAACTAAGTTGTACTAACGCTGACTAAAATACAAAGTAAAGCGTCCAATATGAGTTTGGAAAGTGCAACTTTAAACGGTTGCATCCATTTTAGGTGGTTATAAATGTGCAAAGAGATTGACTTTATTTCAAACAAATTTAGCAAACAAACACAAAATACCTAAGGCAATAAAACGTTACAAGAAGGTTTAGGAAAAAGAAAAATCAAGAGTACATTCGATTATATTCTCAATGTTTTATCAGGCTCTAAATGTGGAGGACTGATGGCTGCCTCAAGGAGGAAATATCCAGTATTGCATATTGTATCTGCTCTAGTTGTAGCAGGGAATGATATCTGAACAAAAACAAGCCTTCAGTTTAGGAGCTACTTGATGTAAGTGCTTCATTTAATACCGTGGACAAACATTTACTTTTAGGCTGAATCAGGGATCGTGTTTTCTGGAACTGATATTCAGTGGTTTATGTAATTTTTTTCTGTAAAAGAAAATCAAATCTAGTGGGGCCTTAACTACTGATGATACATAATACATATGACTGTCTATTAGTGAAACTGAGCTTATCAATTTATATTTATAAATGTTTTGACATAAAATCAAAAGACCACTGAGGATCTTTTACAGCTAAACCAGGAAAACTGTGTTGATATGATCATTTAAAATCCAACAACATCTCGTTTTGCTCGTTTGGAACTCATGATTGTGAGAAATTTAGTGTTAAAATCTCACAGAATTGTTTTAATTGTTTTAAATAAGGCAAAGTCACATGGGGCCACGACTGTAATTTTTTAAAAACAAATTAGAACATTTGTGCAGCATTCTTGAAAATGCCATTCACATTTGAGTATTGCAATTTCGTCAGAAAGTGTCTCAATTATTCTTCAGCTTCAAGAGTCATTGTATTTGCATAATTCATCACAAACACCTCACAAAGATGTCTCAACTTTTTTGACACATGGACATTAAAATAAGTCAGGTTCTAGGCTCTTTGATCACACAGTGATAATTTTGAGAGAACATTTGTGTAGATTTTCAAACATTTTCTATATTCCAGCGTCGCAAGATTAAGGCTACGGGTATGAGAGGCCGTCAGGGACTTTATTCTAAAAGACCATTCATACACAAAAGGTAAAGTTTCTTATACACGCACATGTGAAAACAAAACCTCTCATACACAGGATTTTCAACTGTGTGTATGAGAAGTCTTGTTTTCACGTGTGTGTATGAGGTTTTTTTTCACGTGTGTTTGTAAGAGTTGTTTTCACATGTGTGTATGAAAGGTTTTCACATGTGTAGCGTTTTAAACTTATTAAGTTTGTTGCACACACTTCTGTAAGATCTAGCTTCGTTTTGTCGGTTTTACTCGGAGAGTTTTCTCGGATACCTTCGCTTAGTTCTGGAAATTTCACAGTGAGTAGATACGTACCTTATATTGACAGATGCAAGGCTGAGTCAGGAATAAAGACTTTACAGAATTTATTATATAAACAGACTGACGGATAGCACAGACAGGTGAGGTAGCAGTTGCATTAGCATTTTTAGCATGTTATGGAGTGTTCTTAAGTTGATCTTATTGTGAGTTTAACGACCTGAGTCTCTTGATGTTTTAAGACTAGGGAGTTTATCTTAATTTCTGTGAAGCACTTTGTGATTTTTTTCTGTGAAAGGTGCTATATAAATAAACTTTACTTACTTACTTACTCACTTAATTTAGTTACGGAGGGCAGTTGGAGGAGTTACTTGATGTAGCAGGCTATGGTGTGGGTTGGCTTTATCAAAGTAGCCTCGAGCTTTACCAGATCGTGGATACCTGGCTGAGATCGCTCCGTGGACCACCTCAGCGTGGATGAAGGACCGTTTGAGGGTGGGATTCCCCGACGATCGTCTGGTCCCCGTGGAGGCAGGTTGAGCCACCTCGGGGCACGGAGATGTCCGTGGACACAAGCTAGCGGTTCCATTTCCAGCAGGGAGCATCAGAGGTTGGTGTCCCCATGTTTGGCGAGGAGGTCAGACTGAAGGTGTCTGTCCTCAGAGGGGAGCAGTGATCCTCGGCTCAAATGGGGCTCAGGTACCCGTCAGGGGTGCCGGCAACTTAGGAAATAGCTGAACTGTGCAGCAGGTGACAGCTAGCGTCGTGACTCATCAAGGTCTAGATGAGAACTCTCTTGTCTCAGGAAGTGGCAAGACTTAAGGCCAATTCATACTCCACGAGAAGAAAGAACTTTCTTCTCGCTGGGGGTCTGCGAGAACAAAATGACGTCATTTTGTTCTCGCAGCCCCAATTCGGCAGCGCTAACAGCTTGTTCTTGCGCACATCAGCCGGGCCGAACTTTGTTCGGCAGGATGTCCGAGAACAACTGCTGTGATTGGTCAGAAAGGGAGGATGAGCGTGGTTAGTGCGGTTAGCGGTTGACGATTTTCTCCAGCGCCTGCTGTGCTGCTTTGTGCGGACAGACCTGAAGGGTGACGGTCTGGATCGACCCGAGCTAGGAGGACCAGCACGGGCTGAGGGTTTGCGCCGGAGACCCGTATGCCTCCGCTCCTCACGTAGCAAGGACGATCGTTTTAAACTGCACACACACACACCTGATACGCACACCCATTTGACACGTCGCTGAAGCAGTTCGACAGCTGAGTTCTCGGGGGAGTATGAATGCTCCCTGCCGAAACAAACTTTTTACTTGTTCTCGGCGCTCCCCAGCGAGAACAAATTTCTTTCTTCTCGTGGAGTATGAATAGGCCTTGAAGATGGAGTCATGTTGACGTGGGCCAATGAAAGGGTTTCTATCAAGGTCACGTGACTCAAGCCCTTAAAGCTATAGTTCACCTTAATAAGTAAAAATACTGTATATGAAACATATTGATTTTAACCTTCAGCATATATACTGAAGCTGGATCACACATTCATAATACTGTTGAAGAAAATGCATTAATCATATTAAGACATTTCTGAACAGTTGATTAAGAGTAGTGTCGTTTAGAAAGAGACACCAGGAAGTCTTTGAGTTTATTATTACTAAGGAGTCCTGTGGAGGTCTTCCAGAAAAACGATCTGGATACCTGGGAATGTTGATTCAGGTTAAAACATAGTAAAAGAGTCATTGTAATCCAAGTTACAGGGGAAAAGATGATTATTGTTTGTGTGATGTTCAAGGGGTCAGAGGTTATATCGTATTTGGAAAAGCTACACATGTGTGTATGAGAGCTTTGGTTTTCACATGAGTGCATAAGAGGTGTTTTCATAAATGTGAGGGGTTTTTACATTTGAGGTTTTTTTTTTTTACATGTGTGCAAGAGTTTTAGTTTTTACATGTGCGTATGCGAGCTTTCTCATGTCTGTGTATAAAATGCTTTCACATGTGTGTATGAAAGGTTTTCACTTGTGTGTGTATACAAGATTTACAATTGTGTACATGAGAAGTTTTGTTTTTGCATGTGTATATGAGAGGTTTTGTTTTTACATGTGTGTACGACAGGTAGTGCTTTTATAAAGTCATGGACTAAAGCGTTTTACATCAGTCACACGCTGATGTCAAACATATATTAAACATCATGTTTTACTTTCATACTGCCACTTTCATTACCTGAAACTTTTTAAGAACTATAAAACCAAATCACAAATTTTGATTAATTGCACATTCCTAAAACGTTTTAGGAAAAAACAATTTAATAGCAGCAATAATAAATGCATTGAGAGTCATGAATAAACTGAGTAATACCTCATTGATTTTAGATGTTCAGGACTGTTTGCTTCTGCGCGATGCCAAATGACGTCGGGCGGCGTTTTACCGCCTGACCCCATGCCAACTCTTTGCTTAACAAACCTGCATTTATTTTCCCAGGAGCTCTCTTGCGTTGGCGTCCTCACAGTGTCAACATAACAGCCTGATTGAAACGAACAAGTGGGCCATGCGGTTGTCTGTCTGAGCTCAGCAGCAGAGCTGCCAATGCAAGAAGTGTGATTGTTGTCTTTATACTTGGCAAGACTTAGAATTAGAAAGATATAAAAATAAAAAAAGCCATGCACTGAAATCACCTAAATCCACTCATCTGAGTCCTACAGTAACATTTATTTTTGGTACATAACATTTCATTTATTCCCTGACACCAAGACCTGCAGCTCAGAAACAGCTTAAAATGTGCACAAAAGATAGTGCACGCATAAACACCAGCCTAATGGAACTGTTTACATTAATGCACCGCCCCAGGCTTGTTTTAGCTTGTTGCTTTTATTGGCTGGGTTGGCGTCAACAAAATAAAATGCCACCGAAGGATTAGAACACAATTAAGTTGCTTTCATTGTGACAAAGTTGGCTAATATTTTTCTAAGCAGATCATTTCCAGTCTTTCTTGTGGCGGATGAATCTAGTGATTCAATCTAAAACGTTCATTTAAAAACCCCCCGATGGACAAAAGCAGGGCTGTAAATGGAATGTGTTTTGAATTGATCCAGGCTTTGATTCATTCAGTCTGACCCCTGCATTTTCCAATTACACACACGCGGTGCGGAATTAGACAACATCCAGCATTGTGTCCTCTTGAGTCTATTTGTATATTGTCCAATTGGATGCACGCTCTTTCCCTGAGTACAAATTGAAATTGCCAGCTCTCCAGAGAGCGAGTACATCTCTCTGCATTTCACAAGAAAGTGAATGTCGAAGGGGGGGGAAACAACCAAACCTTGATCACCCTTCCTCTGGAAATAACAACCGATGAGCCCATGCACTTTTTCTCCGGGTCTGTCTGACATCACTCACCGAAAGTACAAAAGGACCTTCTAAAATCTTCTGAACTTTACAGCAGCACACGGTGTAACCATTTCCTGGGCTGTGCTTCGGTAAACAATTCCTGCTTTTACTTTAAAAGGAGCAGGGGGCAGGATTTGTTTAAAAAAAAAAAAAAAAAAAAGCTTGCATGTTCAGTTTTTTTAAAGTTAATAGGTGATGATGCTTCTTAAATCAAAAAGAATGACTCATGTATCGTTCTATTGTCTTGAACAGGCTGTGTTCTGCAAATTGTGCAGCAGTTCAATCCCAAATTTCCCACGCTGGCCTACAGGTGTGACATGAACCAACTCTGCTTGCGCGTTCTCGACAGCTTCACCGGAAGACAATGGACCGTGAAAGCACACTTGAATCCGGGACTCACTATTGAGCTACAGTCAGTTGTAGCTTTTTATTTAAAACGGTGTCAGAGAGCATAATCAGCATGAACCAGTTCTATCGAGGAAGCTATTTAGCGACACACACTTAAGCCGGGCATTACACTGAGCGACTTTTGCGCCAATTTCCTGCCGATTTCCCGCTCTGCGACTATTTTTTGTACTCGTGCCGAGTTTCAGCATATCGTGCGTTGGTGTTTGTGTAGTAAACAGGGGTTAGCGAGAAGAGATTTTACACCCGATCAGCAATCGTAGGCTAGCTGGAAAATTCAACGTGCTTGATATTCTCGTAGCTCGTAGAAGAAGAAGACGAATGCATAGATGTCCCATCATATATGACATCTATGGACGAATGTCTCCTCACTTCCGGAGTTTCTTCTTCTTCGTCTGCTTTTCTGGTTCTTCTTCTCAGAATTTCTGCATTCAAAGGCCCGTTGTGCCGTGTCGCACGTACAGTGTGAGCAATCGGCTTGCATCAGAGCATCGGGTCGTATAGTGTGACAACATGACTCGTAATATCCCTTTGGGAATAATAGAGTACTTTAGGACTGAATTGAATATATTTGCAATGCAAAATGCAACAAATATTGGCCTATCAGCTTCTTAATTCAGTATGCTATGTAAATCTCTAAGTTTGAATACATTGCAGGACTCTTGGAGAAAGAGAACTGAACAGACAAGCAAACCATGGGGCAGGAGGTCCTCAACCAACGGGTCAAGAACTGGTGTCTTTGAATCCTTTGCTACCACGCAGCAAAGAAACATTAAAATCTTGTCATGAAAATTCTGGATACAAACTTATAGATATGCATTAGTCTGCAGGACTAAATGGTTCATCTCTAGCAAACAATATCCCTTTTAAACAGGTCTGTATTTTCTAACAGGTTGCTATTATGCGATTTATGTACAGGTAAGTGATGTAATGCAACACACAACATTATCCTACTTGGTTTGAATCTCTATGCATGTACATGTGTTTCCCAATGATAGCCAACATAATACTTGAAATAATATAATGTACTTGGTTGTTATTATTGTAGAGCAACTTTAATAGTTTGTTTCTTTGCTGACACAAAACCTAACACTCAGTTCAAAGACAGACCTTGTATTTGTAGAGCTAGATAGCCATACCTATATCAGTCCCTCCAGGAAGTGGCTGGAATTTTTTTGTGATTGTTGCGGTCTTTAATGACTGACTTGGTGGCACATTTTTCAAAAAGTTGCGGTCAAAGTTACAATTAAAAAAAAATTTTTTTTGGTTTTATTTAAGGTTTTTTTTTTTTTCTATGCACACACAGTTAACCTCTTTACACACACACACACACAGTATGCACTGTTTCATCATAAAATAAAGACAAGATGCCATAATCTCCATGACAACACTAAACAGCCTGTCTTAGCGTCACTCAGAGGTTACAGCGTGAGCGACTCGCTTTACTTAGGAAAGAGAAGCGGTTTCTCGTACGCACTGGATACAAACGTGATGTGATTAATCATGTGTTTAAAAAATTAACAGCGTTCAAAAGAATTGACGTTGGTTAACGCCGACGGTCCTATTTATTCAAAAATGTCTCGCATAATAGCAAAGCCGCTGACTCAGCACTCAGTTTAGGACACAGACCAGTTCTTTTTAATTATAGTTTCTCACTTTGTCAAAATACAAACATTAAATAGAACTCACCTCTGTGCGACCTCTCTTTAATCTCCTGCATGTTGTGCAGTCATAAAGTCCTTGTCAAGCGACGATTTTCGTGTATAATCCACCACAACAATGTGTTTGGTTCAGAACGGCTTTCCACCACTTTTGTGTAATACTTTGGGAATTGACCTGCTTGTATTTTAGCCATAAGATCTGATGGAAACCAACCCGCGTTTAGCGGCTCGGCTCAAAACCTGGAAGTAAACGCAGCTCGAGGCAACGGGGATTGGTCAAAACGTATCCGAGTGTTAGTGACTGGCCAAAGAAGAAGGTGAAATATGACAAACGCTAAATTAATTGGGTCAAATTTGCAGAAAAGTTGCAGTGATTAGTGAAATTTGCAAGGTCGCGAAAAATTTGCGACTAATGGTTGAATTTGCGTTATTAGTTGCGATCCCAACATCACAACTTCTGGAGGGTCTGCTATATGCCCTTTCCCTACATTGCATCAAGAATTGGGATGCTTCATTTAAACAAGTGACGTGTAGGGGTATGTCTTAGGAGTAGGTGACGTGTAGGGGTATGTCTTAGGAGTAGGTGACGTGTAGGGGTATGTCTTAGGAGTAGGGTTAAAGAATGAAATGGGATTTAAACAGACTGCATCAACATGAATTATCTTCATTTAATTTGCTCCGTCAGAGGTTTCAGGCAATGGCTGAGCAAGATGGGACTTGTTAGGGAGGCAGAGAAAGACGAGGGTGGGGGGTGATTGGAGAGAGGTGGTTTTTGTGACATGGCAGAGGGCCAGGGTCAGTGACAGCTGACTAATGACTTTCACTGAGGGTGTCAGCCTCAGATTTATGTTCCCCCCTTTGCCCGAATCCACTCTCAGTATCTTAAAGCAAGAGTTATTCATGAACTAGGGGCACATACACACCGAAGGGCTTGAACATGTTTCCCAAATCGAGTATGAACATCCAGCAAGTAAATAAAATGCTCAAACTACAAGGACGGTGATCATTGTAAGACACCAAAACCACAAATATAAACACAGACTCGAGAAAGGAATAATTTATGCCTTTGTCTACCTTTAGCTGCGTGGAGGAGGTGGTGTCGAGATTACCCTGACCTTTAAATGATGAGAACGTAGACAAAGTGTTGTCAAGGGACCCCTCTCCTCCAAAAGTGTTACCCAAGGAAATACACTAAATCCCAGTAAAAGCTACATATAAGGCACCATTTGCCAGGAAGATAAAGTTTTTACAACACATGCCTACCAGCTTTTTACTATCCCTTTCAACCAGAGAGTTCAAATGCTAGAGAATCTTAGCGGCTGTACCGCAGTGGTTTGAGCTAAATGCCAACATTAATATTCTAACATGCATGTTATAACTAGCACTGCAGTGCCAACAACGATCTGCTCTTCTTTTATTATTATTTTTTAAATTTCCCATAAATAATTACCCCCCAGCAAAATGAGCATTTGCAATATTTATGAAGCAAATTTGGACCAACAGGCTCATGAAAGTTTCAAAAGATGATAATTCTACGAAAGCCAAATCAACTATAGGGCAGGTAAAACATCTTCCATTATGGTAATGATTGAATTACTTTTTTCCAATACCTTTGTTTTCCCATTATCTTCGTCTGGTGCGTGACACAGGGTCTGAGAATTAATAATTCCCAAATAGCACACCAAAGACAGTCCTCACCCACAAAACCCACTGGTCCAAAACCACCTGAAATGTCCCCCCCACAACTTGCCGCATCACAACTGAGCACATTTTCATAATGCCTGTCTAGTGGCTAGTTTGACGAGCTTTAAAGAGAATAGTTTTTGGACCAACATGTTCTCGGGGGGCTGCTGAGGATAATGGGGACTGTAGAGCTCCACAAAGGAATACATACCCTTTAAAAGTGTATTTTTGTATGTGTGTGGCTGTATTTGCATTGGGGGAAGCTAAAGTGACTAAAATGCCAGCTGGGATCAACACCAGACTATAAATCCTCCGTAACAGATGGGCTCAATAACTGCTGCCTTTGGATGTCAGGCCAATCATCTTTTTTCCTCATAAAGTACTTACATTTTTTTTGGCTTTTTGTTAATGCTGGGTGTCACATCAACTTATCACTGTACAGTCAGAACCGATTACCAGGTACAGATGGTTCCTGTGGAGCCGGGGCACTATCAACTCAAAGATGGGAACTAAAAATAGACGTGAGTACTATCTGCTTTTCCTGTGGTAGTAACGCAACAAGATGAGCGTCTGTCCAGCAAATTTTTAATATTTAAAAAAAAATTCCTCAAGCTTGAAGCCACATTTCCACCATACAATCCATCTAAAACAACCTACTAGGCTTAGATCAACAACATTTGTTTTAGTCTTGGTTTGTTGTGTTTCCAGTGGTGTGTTTCTAGTGCAGGAACATTTTTTTCATATGGTATATTTATACACCCATGTTTCCACTGCAAGAATCAGGGCCAAAACAATTACAGTAGGAATTTACACCAGAATATAGTCCTGGTAGGGAAATAGACCCATACTTTTTTTTTTTTTTTTTTTTTTACGATGGTACTTATTCATCCTGAACTTTAAGTTCCATAGTTTGGGCTGGGACCCCACCTCAACAGGTTTTTTGATGGTCTTCAGGGATTAAATTAACTTTATAATGATTGCCTGTGGCACATTTAGCTTCAACTGTTAGATTTTAGGTTTAAAAACAGAAGCTCTTTAAAAATAAGTCAAAAATGTTATTTGTTTAATGATTTATTAGTAATGTTTGTACATTTTAACTGGCAATATTTGTTTGTATTTTGTGGGTGAAAAGTTGAAAAGTTTGTGAACCCTTGCTTTAGACCAGAGGTCACCAAGGGGCAGATCACGGTCTGGATCTGGACTCAGATCTGGTTCTGTCTAGCCTGGTAAACCAGACTATATATGTGGATATATAGTCTGGCCACGACCCATTGAAACGACTCATTCATAGAGGCGGGATCAGCAGTTGTCAATGAAAATGTGTCCACATGCTATTGGATAGCGCCAGCACTAATCAGAGCTGTCCAGCAACAACCTGAACCAGCTGGTAGATTAAACTTTTACCTTGTGCCGTGCCGTTGGCGAATGTCCTAAATGTAGACCAGCTGAGGTAGCTAGCGCTACCAGGCGAGTAAGGCGCTAGCTCCCTCGGCCGGTCTACATTTAGGATATTCATGTCCCGTCAGCAAAGCGGCCAATAGATCCTTTTAAACAAATTTAGACTGTCTCTATCTGTTCATGTCTTAAAGGAAAGCCCAAATCTAAATCGTCCAAAGTTGATGACAAAGTCGTTTCAAACTAACGTGGATCCCGAGCTGCAGCCATCTTTAAATTCTGAGTCGGACTCAGAGCTCTGCCTCTGCTGTCATCAGCTAATCCAAACCAAATGCTCCTCACTGTTTCCAGATCCAGAAGGAAAAGCAGAGGTGGTCGTGCTTTTGCACTACAACCTCTGGAACAACCTACCTCTCTATGCTAGATCTGCTCAGAGCCTTGGTCATTTCCAAAAACTCCTAAACACCAACTTCTACTCACTATCTCCCTATGCTTTGATGTATTATAGTCTATTACTTCTCTTAGTGTATGTATTGCTTGCTGTAATGCACTTTGGTGCAGCCTGGTTGTTGTAAAGTCCTATAAAAATGGTTTTGATAATATTTGAATTAAAACATCCTGGGTCACATTGAGATATTGCACCTTTAGACACCTACCAAGTTACTGCATAGATGATCAATCAGAGGTGACTAGGACTTTTTATTTTTGTCTAAAGGAAGCTGTTAATATGGAGAATAAAGGTTTTCCTAAGGTCCTTGAGAGCTACAGAAGATGCCATGTTCTGTAAATGTTTAAAGAGGATGAGCTGTACATCTTGAGTCAACCCAGGAACTGACACTTTGACCTTTTTGGGTACAATAAGAGTAATAAATCAAAGCTGAAACGATAGGTCACAAAGTCACAGTGGTAGCATCTCACCTTAACACCTCATGAGGTCACATCGATCCGTTTGGCAGCTCAGTTCGACTAGATCCAGCGTTGGCTTGTTTTCCCATTACCTGGAACAGGTATGCTAGCTTTATTAGCAGAATATTTTAGACATTGTTCCGCTAAACCAGTGAGAGAGAGAAGCCGGTGAATAAATCATAATTTTGAAGAGTCGTCCTATCAGTTATATATCTACAGTGAGGACAACACCCACTGGTGGCATCACCAAAGTGAGTGGATTTCCTAGAAACACGAAGTAGTCCTCATATCAGAGCAATACTTAAGGAAAGTCAGATCCTCATTGGTTCTCAATTATATTCTGTCAGGCCCCCTTATGTGCACAAATGCTCTTCAGGGCCCCACACCACCTCTACCGCCACATAAATGTCCCCCCTTCAAAACAGATGCTACCAACAAGAGTGATTATCATCGTACTCCCGATCATTTCTGCTGGATAATGTTGAATCTCGCCTCCCCACCCTATACTCTGTGGGTTGCCAGATACTCAATGTTTTCCAGCACAAAAATCCATTAAAAAACACACAAGCTTGAATACCAGCACTAATCCTAAAAGGTTCTCATGCCCCCCCTGGTATCTCACCTCCACCACCCCAACACCCAGGGGGGGGGCATGCCCCACTATTTGAGAAGTACTGCTGTAGATAAATTAGTGATGAGGCTGATCCGATCCCAACTTAATTCACGGATCGGAAATTTCCGATCCAACCTGGAGAATTTTTCGATCCAGAGCTCATAGATCCTGGTCCAGGTGACGCGTCTGTGCCCCGCTGAGACACAGAGATGACGCGCCTCCTTTCAGGAAACCCGCTGCAGTTTGCAGGTGGCAGCTAGCAGGTTAGCCCTGAGCAGCGGTGGACTTTTTCCACACAACATGTCCGCGGTGTGGAAATATTTAATGGTTGAAACGCCGCCTGCAATGTTTGCAAAGCCGCTGTTCTGAAACAAGGAAACTCAGTTCAGCAACCTCCGACGTAATGCCAGCCGTCACCGTTTTAAAACTCCTGTTAGCCGAGGAGGACTTACTGACCACGGCATCAATGAAAAACACGCTCCTCCAAGCTGTCAGCAGGAGATTTAGCAGCATCAAAAGTGATTCCCTCTACTCTGTTGCCACTTTACTGGACGCTCAGTTCAGGAACTCCGGTAAATAAACACAGAAGTAGCTTATTTAATGCTATTATATTGTTCTACTCTCTTTAAACTGTTGTCATTCTCGGTGCTTTATTACTAAACAGTCCGCTGTTGGTCAAAGTCAGACCTAAACAAAGCTAAACTGGTCAAAATAAAACAGAAAATCACTTCACTTCCTCCTCTCTCCTCTCGTAGTGATGTGACGTTCATGAACGAGTCAAATCTTTTGAACAGCTCTTCTGCAGCAGCATTAGATACATTTGAGTTATTATAGCAAATAGAGCTCTGGTATCGGGATCGGATCAGAAGTGGAAAAAATGTGGATCGGTGCATCCCTAAGAGAAATAACTAGAATGACACTTAAAAATCTTAATTTAACATATAATTTTAGTTGCCTCTACATCCCTAAACTAGATTCCTTGCTTAGTGTGAACTCTCAGGTACATTATAAAACAATCAGGAGGTTTCTGTGAAGGTGAGATAATCACTTGATTTGCATACGGAGATGGTGTTGAGCCGCTCACATTGCTGAGTAGTTGGATGTAGAGGTGCCTTTGTACATAAATAAGGAGAGACGTTCACGTCACACACGGCGGATGCTTTTAATCCAAAGAGCTTCAGTGCGCCCCGATCAGTGCAGAGTGTGTGAATTAGTTAGAAGGGAGGTACTGAGAGAGAAAGAGAGGAGGGGGGTGTTGGCGACGACATGATGAGTCAATTATCCGAACTGCGCCCGTGTCTGCATGTACCAAGTGTCTGGTCCGCCGAGCCTTCCCTCGCTGATGGCCCCCCGTTTTCCGCGCGGGTTAAATGCCAAAATGGTAATCAAAGTGGAATGGTCTCATCGCCAGCCTAATCCAGACTGGCACCAAGAAGCAGGCAATCTAAATGTTTTCACTTGGTGATCATCAATCGCACAGAGAGCCTCGGAAAGAGAGACACGCATATTTACGCCGACAGACTCATTCATACAGGAAGATTAAATGTGATGCGCGCACACACACGCCGAAACACTCGCCTGGACAGATTTGTGAACATTTCCACAGAGTGATTATCAAGCACATAAGGACATTTGAGAGTAGGGAACTTGAGAGCCCAGCCGGGTTGTGAGTGTTTGGCAAGCAAGGTAGGGGAGCCGTCATTATCGTCTGAGAGCGATTTCGCCATCGACCCCCAGATGGCTAATTGAGAAAGGTTTAATGCCACCATCATTTGCGAAAAGACGCGAAAACATAACCCTCTGGGTTTCAAACAGAAGACAATGTGCTGTTTTTTATTCGAAACCGTTTAGTATTCAGATCCTTGACTAAGGGATTAATACCAACATAGCATTAACTCGTACATCCTCGTGAAAAATTGCTGGTCCTTCATATCTAAATAAGTCCGTAGAGGTAATTTGGGTATCAGACGAGGACTCTACTATTCTCTAGGAGGCATGTCTCACAGGATGAAGGTCCCAGGGCAGATCTAGAACTTGGAAGGATTATATACCCTCTCTGGACTAGGGGTGCTTTTAGATTTCCCAAAAAGAGACGGAGAGAATCACTGAGAAGGATGATGTCGACCTCAGCTTGTATAAAAGGAGGTTACTGGATGGGTGTGTTCTTCTGATTTTTGGTTTTCAGTGATCAACCCTATTGGTCCATTTGGCCATTTACTGAAATAAAACCAATAAAAAAAACCTTAAGGAAGGGAGATCACTGTTTGCTGGTCTAGTTAACCAATAAATAGTATTTTCAAAGACATCTGCGACCAAAACAATTCCTTGCATATGTATTTTTTTCTGTATAGGACAAGGAAAACAAAGTCTCTTCTCAACAATATCTAATACCTTAAAAATAAAAATATTTCAATATCATGAAAAAGTTTAATATTTTTGTCCCTCATTTCTAAAAGTGAAAAATATAAACATTATACAGGTTCATTACACACAGAGTGAACATTCTCAAGTCTTTACTTCATGTAATTTGATGATTATTGTTTACAGATCATGAAAACCCAAAATTCATCATCTTCGAAAATTTGAACATTCCACGAGAATAATGTAAAGAAATATTTTAAGCTGAAATGTCAGGCTTCTGAAAAGTCTGTTCATTTATTTGCACTCAGTACTTAGTTTGGTCTTTTTTGTGTGAATTCCTGCTGATAGACCTGGACATGTTCCGGCTTCAGCAGGAGGACCTACTGCAGGATTTTATGGTGACCTTTGACCCTGTGGTCCCTGCTCTCCTGTAGTTCTGGGCTGATCCCTCACCTTTCTCATGATCATTGATTCTCCTCCAGGTCAGATCTTCATGGAGCTCCAGTCTGAGGGAGATTAATCTGGAGTTTCTTCTATTTTCTAATCATCTAACCGAGCTGTTAGCCTGTTGTCCTGTAGCCCATCCCAGCCTTGTGTAGATCTACAGTTTCGTCCCTGGTGTCTTCAGACAGCTCTTTGGTCTCCATAGAGAGGTTGGAGTCTGATTGTTTGATTGTGTGAACAGTTGTGTTTTATACCGGTAACCAGTTCAAACAGGTGCAAATAATACAGGTAATGAGTGGAGGATAGGGCTTCATAAAGACCAGCTAACAGGTCTGAGAGAGACTGGACTCTGATGGTTAGTGGGAGATCAAACACTTATTCCCTGCAATAAAATGCAATTTACAGCAGGGACGATTCTAGGATTAAAGATTTAGGGGTGCTAAGCACCCAGAGAGCCCGGCCATGCGATTCAAATTTTCAAATTTTAACACAATTTCAAATCTGATGTTTAGTTTATTTAAATGCTGAGCCATATGTGTAAACGAGGACACGCTTGGCGTTAAAGGATTAAGATAATGCCGGACAGTGTCTCAAGAAAATTAAGGTAAATGCGGGACAATCCTGCACAAAAACAGGACATCTGTTCACCCTAGTAGGTACCAGATGCAATCTGCTTCGGGTGCAGCGTGAACATCTGGAGCCTGACCCGTCTGGGAGTGGGACGCACTCCGCTCACATGCTCCCTGCAGCGCAGCGAGTCTGGGAAAGGAACAAACCATTTCTCAGGTGGGGGAGGTTTGCTGTATCTTTGTTGTTAAAATATAACCTTTCAACCGTATACTGTATTGTTTTTATATATTAAAGGACAGAGTTTAAAAAAACGCTAAGTGAAAATCTCAACTTCTGAGTGCTGGGATTTAATTTAGGGGTGTTTCAACACCCCCCCAAAAATGTGCTAAAAACACCCATTATTTACTGTAATTATTTAAAAAAAAAAACCATACAATGCATTTTTATATCTTTGACATGGCACTGATGTTCCTTAATACACTACCCACAGTGTAAGGATTAAAAAAAAAAATTTCTACACCAGTCAGAAGTTTGTACCATGAACCAAGAGAACATTATCAGCAGTGGCGGCTGGTGAAATTTATTTTGGGTGGGGCGCATTTTTGCTACTCAGTTTTCAGATGCGCAAAAAAAAAAAACCTCGCATATCACCACTAGGGCAGGGAATGATGCAAAAATATTTTCATCTGACTGAATATTTTGCTGGTAAAAATCCCTACCACCAGTTCTCTAGAAATGTGGTGCTGTTAGGTCTAATTCTACACATCAAACAGTAAAGAAATCATAAAGTCTTCATAAGGAGACCTTAGAATAATATCAATATAATTAGATACAAATAAAAATAAAAAAACAACCACAGTGTGGTCACAACAGAAGTTGTAAGTTTCAAGGAAAAAACGACATGGCAAAGTCAAAAACATTACTTAATATTCACAATTATCTTTCTACTGACACCACAAACACATAAATCCATCTCTAAATAATACAGTCAGATAATTAATGTTACAATTCAGACAACAACCACTAACCAAGCAAGTCATGACAATCAGCTCAACTAATGAAGTGAATTAACAACAAAATAAAGTCAAATCCACTGATATGTCCCATCAAACCCAGTCAGACCAAACTTCCTTAAAACGCCATAATAATTTAACGAAAAGTAGAGAAAACTCATGAAAAACAGGTTAAACTACATAAACCAACGTATTCAATCAGCAGTATCTGTATTTCTCTAACATTCGGCAAACACCTCAACAAACACATGTCGCTATTTAAGGAATAAATTCACTCATCGGGACTTAGCACTGCTAGCCGCGGCTAGCTCCGCCTATGGGGTTTTTGAATGGGAAAATCCGTGACAGAAACATAGTATTAAGAAAAGAAACAAACAAACGAAGTCACTCATCATTGAGTTGATGAAATCAGGACAAATGGAATCATTCGGCTTGTTTTCACAAGCGGGCAAGAAGGATTCTTTGAATAAATATCCATTTTCTACCCTCCATTAAAAAGAGAGCAAGAACTTTCGGTTTCGGTCTGAGCAACACTCCGGTCTCCTGCCGTTGTGCGCATGTTACACAGGGATGCTGAAGACCTGCGTCCCGAGCGATCTCCTATTTTTTGCACTCGGTGCGCATGCGTCAGGAAAAAATTGCCAGTGCGCATGCGTCAGGGGCAAAAAACAATGCGCTATGTTGGGACGGCGCCCCGTCCAGACATGCGCAGTAGTACCCAAAGAAACACGACCTATCGGTCCAGTAAAAATAGTAAGAAAACCTTTCTAAACTACACCTAAATGCAGATTATACACAGCACTTATTGTATATATAATGGATGGCTCGTTTAGTTTTATTTTTATGTTGGTTTTTTATATTTTGTGATCCCTATTTCTCTTCTTCTTCCTCCTGGGACTGGTGGGGCGGCGCCCGAGCGCCCCCTATGGACGGGCCGCCACTGATTATCAGGTATGTATGACCTGTGTTTTGAATTCAATATTAATAGACAGCATGGTCCCCTAGTCTTCTTTGAACCATCATATATATATATATATCCACCTTTCAGTTTTTGTCTACACACAACAGAAACAGTCACGACTGACAGTCACTAAAACCTGAATTTGTTTGCTGTTTTTTGGTTCTTCAGGGTATGTCTTCGCCTTTAGGGGACTGTAGGGATTGAAAATTGAGATGGTGTGAAAATTGCCCCAAAGACTTTTTCTCGAAATTCAAGAACTTTTTAAACAATTTTCTGTCAAAAGTCAACATCTGGCAGATGAGATGTAGAGGGGAAAAAAATATACCTCCATTTTTTAAAGTTAGTTAAGCCACTCTTACCTTCTTCTCTGTTGCTTCAGCTGAACTGCCCGTCTGATTACGATCGCTGTTATACCATGAGTTAGGTCAACAGTCAGCAGTTGCAATTTACTCCCTTGTAAATAACTTTTTGCTGCCTGGTATATTTTTATGACCAACTTGCCAGGTTACCTCCAGGCTTTTCGCAGATCTTCTTAGATTCTGTGGCAAGGACTGCAACACGGGAACAAATGAAAGGGCACTGCAAGCCACTGGAGCTCCGGGCCTCTATTTTGTGACAGTCAACATCACATTTTTTTTTTTGGGCTGTACTTCCAGAGGGTGTTACATAGCAACCAGCTTCACACAGCTGTGACTAACAAGAGCTCTGACTGACTATCTGTAAAAGACTTTCAGGGGATTCTAAAGTGAAATAAAAATGATGGGCTTAGTCATATTTATCTTTGAAAAGTGAGAATCAAACATACTAAACTCAAAATGGTAAAAGTCAAATTTCTTTTGTGAGAAAAAGCACAAAAACTCAATACATGAAAAAAACACAGTAACATTTTTTTAATCTAGAAAGTATTTTGTGCACTTTTTAAAGTCTTAGATGATCTGAATGTTTTTCTGTATGGAAGTATTTTTTTGCAGATTGGTCAGAATAGACCTAATGAAGTAAATTTTTTGTTTACAAATCCAACCCTTTAAAGGGTACATGCTTCTAAATGAGCATAAAGACTAATGTTCTGGTTCATAGCAAAGTTGCTACCCTTTTACAAAAGACAAAAACATAAAATGGTCTCTTATGTGTCATCTAAGTTAATGTTTCCTGTTCCCATCAACTCTTATAGCTTTAGTTTTCCTTAATGTTCAAACAAATTGACAGAGTAACAATATCTTTTGAGGTGTTTAAGGCAACAGTCTACTTACATAATGAAGTCAGGATCGAAATGCATTATTTGTGACATGACAATCATTTAATTGACTTTTATAAAGTTAAAACGGTCAATCATTTCTTGCAGTGCATCAAGGCCAAAAGTTCAGGAACGTGTCCATGTGTTACTGACAACAGGCTTTTACTAAAACTAGTGCATAAACAAGTACCAGCCGGATTCTCTAGAACAGTTTTAGTGTTTTATATTAGGGGTGTCAAATTATTCGATTAATTGCGATTAATTAATTACAGTCATATTTAACTTGTTTTTAATCACGTTAATCCAGTTTTTATTCTATAGCTTTACTGTTTCTGCATGAGGGCTTTTGTTGTAGTATGAAGGTCAAGGTGAGGTGAGGAGCGAGCTGCAGAGACGAGACGCAAAGAACCCAGCTGTGAGTACAACCACGGCTAACGCCAGCAGTAAAGACATTACCAATTTTCCGAGCCATAGCAAAACTTTTTATCAAACTAAACTTGAGGAGGACACCCCATGGAGGAGCAAATCAGTGACTGACAGGCTGATGAATGTTCTTGCCAAGTGGACAGCAATGAACTGCAGGCTAATAAACATAGAGGAAGATGAGGGGTTAACAGAGCCACCACTGGACTGGCCAACGACCCACTGGGAATTTGCCAGAACAGGCTGGTTGCTAATGGACCAGTTGCACATCCCATAAACTGAGCGCCTCGTTCTAATATGCACTTCCTGTTGCAGGGCTAAGGAGCACTAAAATGGTCGTTGAAGCTCAGATCATAATTAGTTAATCTCTCAACTTTATTGAATCTCATGTCAGCACTAGATTAGATATCTTAAGCAGAAGTCTTAAGGCTGGAATACATTGGATACCTCAGCGATGCGCCACCTCGTGGCTGCGGTGTTGGCGAGTCTTGTACTCACACAAGACGCGCTCCTGACACAGCGCGCCGTAAGTTGCTGCTTGAAAAATAGCACGATAGTCACAACATCACGCGGGAATTGAAAACTGGAAGTGAATTCTTTGTTTATATGTGATCAGAGCTGCCGTCGTGTGTTGTGGGAATCTAATTCTAATTCTTTCAAAATGGGTAAGTAAGCTATTTAATGGAGCTGTTGTTTATGTCTGACGTAATGTTTGTGGTGGTTTATTTCTGTGTGCCGTAATAGGAGCCGTTCTGCGTCGTAACGTCGGTGTCAGAAAGTACTCAACATGTCGTGACACACGCTCACAGCTGCGACTGGCACTCCTTTTTTAAACTGGAGCGAATCTTTAGCGGGCTGGCGGCATCTCGCGTTTCTGGGACGCGTTGTGGCGAGCTCTGTGTGAGTGATCTGATGGACTAAAATGGTTTTAAATCAAAATAACGGCGCAGCCACGACATGGCGTGTCGCCGACGTGTCCGGTGTATTCTAGCCTGTGTCCGGTGTATTCTAGCCTTTAGTGTTTGTATAAACCCAATCATGTCAGAAACTACTTTTTTGCTATGTGGTGTACCGCAAGGCTCTGTTTTAGGTCCACTCATCTTTCTACTATACATATACTTCCTTTTGGGCAGATCATTACCAGATTTGATGATATCCCGTACAACTTTTTTGCAGATGACATTCAGGTGTCCTTCAAGGAGTTCCTCAAACTGAGTGACTTGAGCGCTGATCAGAAAGGACTAACTGGTTCCAAAACAAACCACTTCAGGTACACTTTGAGGGTATCTGATCAGTCAACACATTGGTAATTCAAATTCTGCTGTCAAGTCAAACTTGATGAATTTAGGTGTTGATTTTGACCAATCAATGTCACTTGTAGGTAACTCAAGGTTCTTTATCATCTGAGAAATATTGTCAAACTAAGAAATTTGGTGTCAAAACATGACCTGGAGAGATTAAGGTAATGTTTCTTCAATGGTTACCTGTTGATCATAGACGCTCTAAAGACCAGATATAAAACTGAAGAGGACTTTTCTTTGTCTTTATTGAATACCTTGACATTGAGTGTCCTTATTAAAACTCGCTTTACTTACAGTTTATTTTTTATTACTTGCCTCTATATAAATAGTCTTGACTACCTACTTACAAAGTCGAGCCAAATTTCCAAGGCTTTATGTTGGTCTGACAAGCTGCTCATCATTTATCAACAGAGCCTAGATACAGTGTCTTTTCACCTACCCTTTGACTGTGATAAGAGGGCCAAAAATATCTGCACGACCCACTTTACTTTTTATTTTTGTACTTTTAGAGTTTTCAAGTGAACTTTGTGATCTTGAGGACAGAACAAACTCCTTCTACCATTTATAGAGCGGCTGTTAATCCTCGTTCCCTACATTGACTTGTAAGGTAGGACTGGGAGAAGGTTCTGATAGTTCTACATGCGGGTTTTGTTTTCTTCCTTCCTGGAAAAATTAAAGATGACTTGATTTGGACCCATTTTAACCCTTAATTTAAGAGGTAGAAAGACTCTTTTTAAGTTGTTATTTTGTACATTTAATATTATTATCACATTATTTCCAAAAGAGTTTGAAAATGTACTAAAAGTGCCCTTAAAAAGTGAAACTATTGAAAAGGGACATGCTCATTTATGGGTGTTCCACTTGTCTAAATATATTGTTTTTGTAAGGATTATTTATCATGTAGATTTTTTTTTATTAGGAGTATTCATCAGTTGTCATTTAATGCTTTCATATTTAAAATCGGGAAGATGATTATAGTCTGCAGGACAAAAACATGATGCACCTAGCAATCATATCAATGTGTATTTGTTACCGGAAAAGGTATTTTGTGTTATTTAAAAGTGTCTATTAACCTTCACGATGTCTTAGGCCCCAAAATAAGAATAGTGTGAGGGTTAAACTTGTACATGTACCATGCCATCTTACTGTAAAACGTTTTAAAGGAAGTTGCTGCACGTCTAAGTTCAGGGCAATTGACCTACTGCTTACTGATGATGTTGGGACACTAAAGATGGAAGATGGGTTTATTTAAACAAATATCTCATATTTGATCAGTTCTATCAAATACACATACGTATGCATTGATAACCCCTAGTTTCAACAGCAGGAAGTATTTAATAATAAAGTTGCTATGTCCTAGCTTATGACCCAAACAAATACCAGGGTATAGACTCATCTATCCTTAGTCATTTGTGCAAAAACACCATGAAATACAGGTTGCACACTCCTGACAGCACATATTCTTCTGTAAACCTTCATAGCTAAACTCATTATTCAATATTGTTTTTACTTTCAACCATAATTATGAGGATCTTTGTAGCAGAGATTGCCAAGTCTTTTTATGTCAGAAGGTTCTAAAGTGCTTAATAGGAAGACTTGTTATTTTAACTCAAGGAAGGAATTAAGCTGTCATCAGATTGAACCTAGACATGGTAGATCGGCTTGGGTCAGGGACACCAAAGTCCCCTAGCTTAAGGACCATACAAAAATGTGGACATAGACTCATCTATTGTCATTCGCTTGTGCAGAAACACCCTCCAACCCCAGTTGTGCACTTTTCATAAGACTGCATCCTGCTGTAAGCCTTCGTGGCTCAACTCTTTCACCGAGTTCTGTCTCTTGGGTTTGTTCAAGAGTTGCTACAGGAAGAACACAAAGTCAATGTGACAGAGCCGCATTCAGACACACATGCACACAGACGGCCAAACCGCAAAGCTCACTGTCAGCTGGAAGACAGAGACACATTATTAAACCCTTGTGGTGATGTACCAGGCCCCGCTATCATCTAAAGCGTGTATTGTTTCAGCTCCCACTCTTTGGATCAGTGTGCTTGTTTGGTTGGGGGCGTACAGATCCCAAACTGCTGCATGTTGTTCAGATTTTGTCACATTGCCTAGTGAATGTGTGACTGGTTAAGGGCTATATGATGCTGGACTTATGTATGTAGATACAGGCTACTGTATCTGATGCTAAATGTATTGCAGATCAATTTAAAGGGCATAAAAATGGTTGGAGAGTGAAAGTAGAAAAGCCTTACTTTCAACATCTTGGGCTAAATTTGGACCGCATCCTTTCGGGATTTGCCTTCAGGGGTTGCCACAGCCAATCATCTGGCTTAATCTAACTCTACACTTCCACGTCCTCGAGAATGCTGCATTTTATCACCAACAGGTACAGTCCAACAAGCATTTGGGTTCAGTAAAAAATTTGTCATGGTATGAATTTAACATCCAAGGCAGTGGTGTATTCTTGGTCATCAAGTCCGTATGTTTTAGATGTTTCCTTGCTCCAATATACTGATTCAAAAGTTTAATTACTTCATATTTTCCACTGAAGACAATTATCATGCTTTTGAGTTTTTCCAAGACGTTTGACAATCATAAAAATTAACCCTGCTAAACTTCTGTAAAAGTGTGTGATACGATAAAACTTTCCACAAAAAAATATTGCGCTATCCAGACATTTAGAAACCCATAATCGAGTATATACAATGTACGCAACCATCGTTTTCCCAATGTTCATCTTCTAAAGATCTAAATTAAATAAATGTTTGAGCGACCAGATGGTAAGCACTAAGTAACACCTTTTTTGGCAACCATTGCAGCTCTCTTACTTGGCAACGTTCTTCCATGTCTTCTTCAGGAGATCTTCATTCTTCATGCCAAGGGCTTCTTTGTGTGTGGGATTATTGGAACGCCTTTAATGCTCCATTCTTTTGAGCTCTATCTACAAAATGTCGTGTGATGTCTACATCCGAGGACCACTAGTCCATGCGATTTACAAGGGTGTGTTTGGCATTGTTACATTGTTACGAAAGCCACCTATTTTCTATCGTTTGCATATATTTCAGACAATGTGTCTATCCATGAAAGGCCATTACACCAAAAGTTTGACTTTAACAAAACTCTGCCGTTTCTTTTTGTTAATTTCCACTTCTTAATTAATTTGAAACACATACAGCCATATGTCTTCTTGGTGTATATCAATTATTCTGTTTTTCAGGCGGCTTTGCTGTGGCACCAATGGCTGCTGATTGCTTGAACAAGGCTGTGGGAGTCAGGATATTTATGAAGCTGGGACATTTGCATTGTCTAACCTTTGCCTAATGATCACTGTGAACAAGCCATAGCCCTAAGATGCGTATTAAGGCCCGAGACTGCATTAAAAGTTATCTGTAAGCTACAATCTTTTAGAAAACTCAGACTTATACTCACTGGTCCGTTCCTATATTGATTCTAAAGTGGTACAAAGCTCGTAAATCTGCATTGCTTCCCTTCAATGCCCTTGAGTTTTGATATAAAGTGACATCTCATCTCACGGTTTTGACCTTCGGATGAGCCGAAGTCACTTAAGCATCTCAGGATGGTGAGTTCTCGTTACATGCCCTCCGTCGTCCTTCCGCTCACAAACTAGCTCTAAAGTTTCCCCGGGCCCTGCGAGTCCCGACAGAGATAAATCTGTGTCTGCTGGAGTTAACGCTGTCCGTTTCTGAGAGAACCTCTGGTTCCATGAGTAAGCACACAGACACACACTGAAAAACCACACTCACACACATACACTTGTCTCCCTTGCCTATCGACCACACACAGAAATATTCTTAAAGCATGAGTAAACAGGGCTGGAAGCATTAGGGAATGACCTTGTGTCTGAACCTCGATGCTCCTCTTCACAAAGGATTTGTGTCCAAAAGCGTCAGCTGTCCTCCGCTACACCCACAATGCTTCTCCGGGCTCCTTGAAGTGGAGTCAACTTTGACCCCGATCACTTCCTCTTTAAGTTTCTGTAGAGATACGTTGCGCAACACTCGTCTTCCGGGAAACATTCAACCCCTTTGAGATAAAAATATGTCACATACTTTTCATCAAAACTCTAGTTATGCGAGTTGCCAAGTTTCTAATTTACTGGCCAAAAATTTTGAAATTTGTCAACTAGATACAGAATAAATGGAAGCTGGTGGAGCTCAATGAATAGACTGCAACTATTTACCAAAAGTAAAAACATATTCATATTTAATACATGTTACATTAAGGTGCATTTGACAAAACAAAATGCCAAAAACCTTAAGAGTTATTACCTCACTTGGTTGGGACTGTTAGTGACGAGGTTCAAATTTGCGAGAAAGTTCTTCTTTTCAAAATGTAGTCATAACATTTTTATGTTTCTCTTTTTATTCCCAATTTGGTTGCCAGTTTCTTCCGAAGTTGTCACACATTTCTCACACTTTCTGGCTGCTGGAAACTAAATTGGGAAGGGTTCCGAACAGGTTCAAGTTTCATTTTAAGAGAAATTTCTTGTATAGCAAATTTTACAAACGTGTGACATGACGAGCCACCATGGTTCTGGTATTTTAGATACATTTTTTGGAAATTCCTGTGAAAATCCCATTTATTTCTTGCTAATTTTGAGATAATGTCTCCGGTTGGAACTGTGAAGCAGGTACAAAATGTTCAGCCACAACCAAGTAAGGTGGAAATACTTATATAGGGATTCTATTGTCATATGAGGACACTAAGCCAACCTTTCCTATTATTTTACCTAATTTTAAGACATTAGCACCAAAACTTTTGCAATTAAGTTTTTATTGAGCAGTTCTAAATTTTTGCCCTCTGACTCAATAGGTGGCAGTAATGTGCCAAGTCTTAGTAAAAATATGTAATTGTCACATTGGAGTGTTTTTTTTTTTGTGTCACCCACTTAAAATTTCGGGTGTTGTGAACTACAAGGTAAAGATTGATTAAAAGCAAAGAGACCTGGATGACTTTGATGTACTGGCATGAATTACTTACATCACTCAACCTTCAGATGCAAAAACTATAAACTTTATTTGAGGTCCTTCACGAAAAGCCCATTAAATAAAAGTTTTGAAGTATACATTTTAAAACACACATCTTTCTAGTTTACAGACAACTTGCTGGGATATCCGAGTGACAAAAAAAGGACAAAAAGGACCTTCCAGTATCCGGATAGGAAGGCCCTTCATATACATTCAGGACTCAAGAACCATAAGACTGCACACTTTGTTTTTCCAGAGCTAATAAGACTCTGATGCCTCACCACTATGTCTTTTCTATCAGGACAAGTGGGTCGCAGAGCAAAGAGGCACTTTATCAACACAGATTATTGTTTGTCTCATTATTCCTGTAAACAAAAGCCTTGATGTCATCAGTTTAGTCTGTGCTTGTTGTCGCTCTTTAAATTGCCAACTGGAATTTCTGACCTGATCTATACGTCTTAATGTTGCTGCAATAGAGCTGCACACATCATGTCGGCATGACTGGAGACCATAAAATAAACAAGACGACACTGAGCTTTTCAGTTCTGATTTGACTGGTTACAGATGTTGAAGCTTGGTGTTTTCATTGTTCTGTATCTAATAAAGCAGACTGAAGGTATGTTTCCAGTTAAGGAACTTTATTATTTTTTTTGCAATTATAAAAAAGTTTATTCAGAAAAATAGTGTTGGATGAAATTGCACTTTAGCTGATGTACATGTAGCCGGGCCCCAGAAGGTCTGACCAAGACCCCGAGGGCCTAAACCAGGGGATAGCAGCAACTCAGGAACCCGAAAGCACACAGACACCAGCTGAGAGGAAATAAATGATTGTTTATTTCTCTCTCTCTAAAAACTGTCAGTTACAATAAAAACTGTTAAAACTAAATAAAATTAGATTTAAAAAAGTAATTAAAAACCCTGTTGTCCCATGTTGTGCTTAAAAGTCCCTCTGTTAGCTGGGCCAGGCAGGGGCTCCTCACAGCTGGACCACGACCACGGGCTCCTCTCAACTGGACCATGACCACGGGCTCCTCTCAACTGGATCACGGCCACGGGCTCCTCACAGCTGGACCATGGGCTCCTCACAGCTACACCATGGCCACGAGCCCCTCACAGTTGGACCACGGGCTCCTCAAGCTGTACCACGGCCACGGGCTCCCTGGGTCTCCGTCCTTCTCATCCAACCTTAGTGTAGCACTTAAATAAGCCTCCTCCCGGCCACGCCCACCTTCCACCAGGTGATAGTCATTACCACTGATGTTTGCCACCAGTCCACAGTGATAAAAATGGCTAAAACACATGCAATAACAAAACAGTACAAAAACATGCAATAAATTAGTATAAAAACAGAAAAATCATGCAAAATAAAACTTAAATCCAAACCAAATTTTCACTGTGTGACATACAGACATATGAATTCTTTACTTTGCTTAATTTTGAAATATAACTCAGTGCAATTACTTAACTATAAACAAATACACAGTATTCCCTTGTTCAACTTTGCTAAAAAATTGCCCCAAAAAAGTTTAACACATTGTCGTCATTATTTAAAGGTTTATAACGCAAACACTCATGTACAAAAGCAAAACTGTCCATATAGGATCATATAGGATTAACGAAATATAAAATCAAAACTGATCAGTAACATAAAATGTAGAAAAAGAATAGCACTTTTGCAGATGTATTAACACAGTGCTTATGTACTTTGCTTAATTTGTTAATGGGATTTATTGCAAGTATTTCACAACATAAAAAGGTTTTCTTTTCTATTTCAAGTTAGTGTAACAACATGAATACATCTTAATCATAATTTAAATTTGTACCGTATACTGTATTGAAAACCCTTTTGTAAAAATGCAAATCTATGAACATGGAATAAACAATGGTTAAATGCGATTCTAAAGTCTTTATCAGTAAATACAAGTATTTACTAAAATCTCACTTTCACTTATGTAGAAATATAGTACTTCTGTACTCACAAAATCCTACACAATTCAAGAAGTTAAAGACAAAACCTTGAAACATGAATGAAAGTTAAGAGCAAATGACGTAAATGTTCATGCCAAGGCACTGTTCGTGGAACCACTTTTGACAGAAGTCCCATTGGATCCAGTTTGTGACTGCAGGTCCTGGTCCAGGTGGCTTTGAGAACGAACACATGGCACAGTTGTTACTCTTGTCAAATACTGATGCTTGCAGTATCTCAACAGCCATTGATTTTCTGTGCTCTATTTCCTGTTCTGTAATCCCAAAGTCCATTTTGGGAGTTGCTGGGAATGCTTCCATCACTGCTTGTGCCATCAGGACAACCATTACACCACAGCTACTGCCATCCTTCTGGAGTGGATGATTCAGGACACCTCCTTTCCATTTTATGTCCACCCACTCTGTTTTCCCATGGCAGTTTAGTCGCATTGAAGTAATCACTGAATTTTGCAACAGCAAGATTGGAGTCTGCCTCCTCTGACAAACGTGATCCAGGATCGAGCGTGTGCACGGTGTGGTTAACTGCATTTATGAACTTATGCAAGCTGTGATGTGACATTTGTTTTCGGTCACCACCATACAGAATCAGGCCTGCTGTGTAGTGGTTCAATATGTAGATTTGGTTTCCCTTCTGCAGCTGGTTTGCACATGTGTGGAAGAGCCCTTCTATAATCTCACCAATCAGCCACTGGTGTGGACGAAGCGTTCTGGGTTCACTGTGCCTGATATTAAAGGATGTACCATTGTTCACAGACGAAATCACAGACACCACAACTTCTGTGTCTCTTCTTTTCTGCATTGAAAGGACCAGATTTTCAAGATCCAGACTCTGTGCGAGGTAACTCTCTGTAGTTGAGGACCCAACCTTCTTCGATGATCGCCTGAAAGGGAATGTCTTTCGGATTGGTGTAACATATCGCCCCTTTTTTTGGTTTGACGACGCTCCTTCCACTTCTCTTCCTCAACTCTGAATTTTTTTTCCAGAAGAAATTCTTTTGGAGTCCTCATACTCCTTTAGTAGAGAACTGTGAGTCCGTTGATACTGGACCATAAAATCGTCCAGTCTTGTAAGCTTTCCAGAGTGGAATCGGATGTGCTTTAGATCCCACTGGCTTTTCCCCATTATACCTTGAGTCTTGTTATTCTCAGTGATGTTCTTGAAAAAATATCAGGGAATATTTAAGTGTTTACTCACACATCAATTTAAACTTTTTTTTTTTAACCCCGTGTCCTGTCCGGCTGTAGAGCAAACAGAATAATGTCTGAGTGCCAAAAGCAAGCCCAACAGTGTTGCTGTTTCAGGTGAGACGTTACAGCCACTGCTATAATGCTCAACCTGACTTATATTATAACTTTTAAAATCTTTATTACAATATTTTTATGGTTGATTGGACACGGAGTCTGAAAGTGAAGGGAAGGGTACAGAAAGAGGGATGGGGGAGAAAGTAAACAGAAAAAGAAGAGAACAAGAGACGTGAAGAGTCCACTTCTAGACCTGCAAATAAAGCACAAACAAAACAAAGAAAAATACAACAGCAACAAACTGCATATGAATATACAACAGTTGTGATATCCTTAAAATGTATACGGTAAAGACTAATTCAAGATGAGTTCAGTGTCAACCACAGCCCCAGTCAATGTGTCTAAAAACACCTGAGTCTGTCTTTATGTGAACACCTTGTGATCACCTGTGTGTGTATATGCGTGTTTGTGTATGTAAGCTTTCTCTATAGAAACATTCAATAATAAGTTCGAGGAGCCACAGACCCGCCCCCAAGGCCCATGGAGAACGCGGAGGAGCTCCGGGCCCCAGAGGCCACCCAGGGCACGGACACCCCAGGGAGACCACAGCCAGGGAAATCGCTAAACTCTCCCCCAGAGAGCGCAGAGGCTCACCCCGCGTGGGCCACCCGGCAGTCGCCGCGCTAGAGCCAATGCAGCCGGCCATCCAGGGCAGATCCAGCCGGAACCAGATACCCGAGACCCAGGAGCGAACTGGCCCCAGCAGAGGCCCGACCACACCAGGGGGCCCAGATCCTAGGTGGTTCCAAGGCGCACCCAAGGCCCGGAGCCAGGATCAGGCACCAGGCTAGACACCAGACCCCCCACCAGGAATGCGCCAAGCGTAACCCTAGCCCCCGGGACCACCCCAGGCCCCACCCAGGGACGACCCACCCCAGAACCCGAGCCCCCAGCCCCCCAGGAATTACCTGGCCACCCGACGGCTACCTGCAGCCACTGCCGCAGAGCACCCCAGACCCCAGACATGGCCGCCAGAAGGACACCCCGAGGTACCCAAAACGCCACCCTGGAAGGAGATGCACCCCCAACGTCAGAACCCCCAATGAGCTCAGCCCCAGGAAACCCCCAGTTTAGGAACTTTTTAAAGGAACCAGGGTTGTGACTCCCTTGTATTTTCATGCCATCTCAGCTAGATGGCCTCTGGAGTAGGGAATGCCGATGTGAAAGTGTAGAGGCCCCTATGTCTCGGTTCATTGTTCAAATGCAGCCAGCAGTCAAAACATGTCAAGCTAAAAGTAACTAAAAAGGTATCAAAATTCCAAACATGTCTGAAAAAAAAATCCTACATTATTGAAAAAAAAAAAGACAAGATAAACTTAGCAAAGCGATTTTCCATTTATTGTTGATTAGAAATGTCCTGTAGCTCAGGGCTTGGGCCCTATTTATGCTGTCGCTAAAGACGTAAATAGGTGCACTGAAAAAAGAGAATAGTTGAACCAACTTAATTGAATTGCTTCAGTTGGTAACAAGTAATTCAATTCAACTTAAATTATTAAGTTTGTTTAACTCGAAAAATTTAAGTCAAACTTACTCAAATCATTTACAGTAGTTTCTTACAAATTATAAATTCTAATCCTTCTGACCTAAATTTATGTAAATTCAACTCAAATCTGTAAGTTTTTCCAAATAAAACAACTGAATTATCAAAAAGCTCAATATCAATTACTTTGAACTTAAAAGAAACTGGGGTGCCTGGAGAAAACTGCCACATGCATGGTGAGAACATGCAAGCTTCATGTAGGAAGGCCACAGAGCTGGGAAGCAAACCCACAACCTCCTTGCTGTAGGGCAACAGTTTCGGTCAGAGGGATATGAGTTTTGTATTTGTAAGAAACTAAATGATTTGAGTAAGTTTTGACTTAAATTTGTCAATTTAAACAAACTTAATAATTTAAGTTGGATAAACATAATTGAATTATTTGTTACCAGTTGAAGCAATTAAATTAAGGTGATTCAACTATTCTTTTTCTTCAGTGTGAATATCACTGACTTTTACGTTCATTGAACTCAAAAACTTAAGTTGCCCTGACTAAACCAAAATAATAGGTCAGATTTAAGTAAATAAGTCCATCACCTGAACTACAGCCCAAATATTACTTTTAGAGTGTATGTTTCAAACATCGTCAGCCAGTGTCACCCACATGTATGATGTTATGGAACATATGCACTAGAGGTCAGTGTTGAGTTCAGACTGAACCTGCTGCTTTTAGGGACATATCTACAAGCTCTCTGGTAGTGGACCAAAGTATGCAACAATCGTTTCTTGTAGTATTTGCGTAGCTAACATAGAACATAATTGGGCCTTTACGTAAAACACATCAAGCAGGTATTTGATTGTCTAGGGACCAGGGTAATTCAAGTCCAGTATAAAGGTTTTGGTCTCATTAGACACATTTATGTTATGCAACCCAGAACCCAAGTACTTTATTAGCTCCCAAATCATCCAGGAGGTTCCAGGTCATTTAAAAAGTTCTACCTGCTGACAAGAGTCATTTTCTGGGGTTAGTCTTTATGTAATTTGTTCTAGCCCTGGTTCCTGCAGTAAAAACCCGAGGGTAAAGAAAACGGCTTGTCATGGGGCACATAGAACAAGATTTTAAATGCAGAGAGCCCACTAAATGTTTAAACTGTACAGATACAGTCATTTTGATACTGTGAAAGCATGTAATCTAATCCGGTTCTCGGTGTATTTCCTTTGAACGACTGAAAAACACCCTATGACTTATGGACTAGTGAGGTACACGGTTTGGTTTTACGTTCTTTGAAACTGCACTTTGCAGTAGTTGTAGAACCCATGCTTTAAGTAAAATATAGAGACGTAGCTTTACTTTTTATAACTGACAAATACACAAAATTAAATTGTCTCCCGTTGGTTTCACTTTTTTTCTTTTGCTGCCCATTTTTTTTTTTAAATGTCTATAGCCTTTAGTCTTAGGTATGCTTTATTCTCTGCACACTTAAGGTCTAATGGTTTCCCCAGCTGGTGATGTGCCTCTCTGCACTCAGCTGGTCAGATAAATCTTTGCTTTCCTGACACGCTAAAGCATCTGAGCAGAATGCTCATAGACATTTCTCAGTAGATATCATTGATCAAGAGCTGCAGAGACACTGATCTAAATAACTTCACTGCTGGTGGTACTGAGCTGCACACCCATAGCTTTCCTTCCGTTTCTCTAGCTTGGGGTGAGGCATCGGCTAATCTTTTGCTTCTGTTGCACAAGACAATGTTTATGCATCACGGGGTTTCCCAACGGAGCTTTAATCACATTCTTAACTGCAGAGACACTCACTGGAATTTACAATTTCAATCAAGTATACTTCCCTAATCTTTATTTCCATCATCAGTCAGGGAACCAAAGCTGGATTTGTAGGTCTCATTTTGTTTGGTTCTAAAACACAATTTTGACATCAGAATCAGATGTAAAAATGTGCCTTTCTGGCCGGTTCCTAAAAAAGGTTTAAAAAGTTGGTACTTTGCACTTTCTTGATTAAATTTAGAAGGTCCAGTTACCTTTCATTCTGAACCAGGTTTGTTTTTGGCATCCACTTTGGTTTTAGTCTGAGTGTTTTGGACTAAAATGCTGTATGTTATAGTTCTAGTGTGATTTTAGTCAATGAAAACTCAAAAAGGTTTTAGTCTAGTTGTAGTTTAAAAAGTAGTAATCATTTAACAAAGTAATTTAGGTGAATAAGTTGGAAATTAGAATCACTCACATCCATCAATTCAAAAGTACCATAGGACGTTTTGGTATTAAACAGAAAAAAAAACCATCCCAAATGAACAAAACTACAGAAATCAAAGTATTCAATCAACACTATAAGTATTGGTCTAACATTCGGCCATATTGATAACAAAGACATGTTGCTGTTTAATGACAAAAATCACTAATCAGGACCTAAAGCTCATTAGCTTAGCATTAGCTCATCAGTGGTTTGAATGGGTGAACGTAGCATCACGTTTTCATTAAAACAAAAGAAACAAACAAATCAAACAACTCACCGTGGAGTTGATTAAATCAGGACACATTATGGAATCAATCAGCAGGGTCGTCACAAGCTGTCGAGAAGTATTCTTTAAATAGGTATCCATCTGATGAGAGATCGCGCCGCCAGAGACGATAACAAATTGATCGCCCCGGAACAATTAATGGAAGGGTTCAACCCCGCCACAATAAAAGGATGCTTGGAAATGGAGAGTTCACATAGTTTGTGTGTCCTAGCAAAATGAAATCACAAACATTGTTCCACACATTAACATTTTTCTTTTGTGTCGTTGCGCCAACGAAAACTCACAGATGTCTAGTCTACTTTTAGTAATCAAAGAGCTGCGTTTAGCTTGTCGGCGTCTCGTTATCGTCTTTAGAAAGAGGTGTGTTAACAACTGATTTTCATCAATGTCTTCATTAACAAAAACAACACTGTTCTGAACCTATTGGGACTATCATGCCCTGACAGCTTGAGGACTCTCACCTGCCCACTAGGCATCTGTAGCTCCATGGGAACAGCAGTTGTCTGCTAATTGACGGGTCGGCTTCCCCACTACATGTCAAAGTGTCCTTAACTCTAACCCTGAACCCTGGGGGTGACCGTGGATCAAGGGGAAGAAAGGTTGTGCATTGATTGGGGGTCAGGGTTCAAATCCATGCTCAAGCCACATGTCGACATATATTTGAGAATACTGAGGCCCCAACTGCCTACCTGGTACCATGAAACTGGCTGCCCGCTGCTCCTTGAATGGACAAATGCAGAGGACAAATTCCACTATGTACGTACCACATTGACATTCATTGAGTGGCGTATGCGAAACACTTTTCTTTGGTGATGAGTTTTATCTAAATTTTGCTCTTCATGAATAACTGAAATTGATTTCTTTTTATATAGATGGTACATTGTAGTTACATATAATTCGATGCTACAGGCTGCATTGTGTTACAGTACGTGGCACTCTTGCCTCACAGTATGGAGGTTGTGGGTTCGCATCCCAGTTCTACAGCCTCTCTGTGTGAAGTTTGCATGTTCGCCCGATGCATGCGTGGGTTTTCTTCAGGTACTCTGGCTTCCTCTCACAGACCAAAAATGCATGTAATGTCAATTGTTAAGTCTAAATTGTCTCTAAGTGAGAGTGTGACTCATTGTTTGTCTCTATCTTACCCTGCGGTGGACTGGCGACCTGTCCAGGATGTCCCCCGCCTTTCGCCCTCCGACTGCTGGAGACAGACACCAATTCAATGTGACCCTCATGGAAGATGAAGCGGTCCAGAAGATGGATGGATTTTTACGCTAAATCTGGCCAGTACCTATAAAATGACTCTTGCTAAGAGCTAGAACATGACCTGAAACTGATGACATCAGGTTGTTTCCTAAGCATGAGGCTGCCAAGACCAGTCCTGCCTCACATTGTTGACGATCAAGCCATGCTGGAGCTTGTAGGCCCCAGTTTGTGGATTATCTGCCACCACATTCCTCCCGGCACTCAGAGATGCACCGATACCACTTTTTTCAAACCGCTACCGAGCACCGATACTTCTACCGCACAAAACAATGCAATGAATTGGAAGACAGGTTCTATTTTCTGTTAACTTGAACAAGTCAGGTATATGGTATCGGCCCAATACTGATATGGTATCCGTTCCTGGTATTGGGTAACTTTAACGAGTACATGTATCGTATCTGTATCGGCCCGATATCGGTACATCCCTATTTACATCAATAATTAACCACCCAGATAATGCTCAAAACAATGGCCAACATATTCTCTATCATTCTTATTATGTTCCTGAAGACCTTGCAAAGACTGACCATGCTCTGGCTATGTTTTGTTCCTCGTCATATTGAGGTCTTCATCCTGTGTGAAGGAGGCCCCCACTGAAAGGACAGAACTGAGTCAAATAAGGACAGCAGGAATAATGCCTGTAATTCCAGTTTATCCTGTTTACTTTGTGTTGCCAGACATTAAAAAACGAGCAGTCTGGATTCTATTAGGCCAGATTAAATGGGCTGTAATAACATTTGTGTGATGTATGCTTTAATATTGATTAAAGGAGGTTATGATAAATGGCCTCCACCAAAGCTAGCCTACTCACAGTGGATTGATAGCACACGCTGAAATACCTCAGGTTTCAAAGGCATAAACAGCTACCTTTTTTTTGGGGGGGGGGCTCACCAGACAAGCATTCACAATGATAATTAATTTGAAACTGAACTTCAACATCGTTTTCATCATTTACAGAAAACCTGCTGCGGCACACGCGGAAGTCTATTTCTCCTCAATGGTGATAAAAACCAGTGCTTGAGAAAAGATGCTTTATTCCGAGAGGTGCTCTGTGCTCTTGTCAGGCCTAATTTACTCTCTCGCAGTGGATCTGTGCAGACCGGAGTGACACTGCAACCTCTGGCTGGCACAGATAAACCCGCAATGGAGACCTGAAATCAGTACTTCCTCAGTCGTGGACGGGTGAGAAGAAAGGCTTCAAGTACTATAACGAGTGTGTACGTTCTCTTTGGCGTGATGTATTAATTACCTCTGGTGTTAAGCCTTTTGAAGTCAAAAGGAGATGGTTTTTCACAACTCGACGTATTTTCAGAGCGAGGACGAGGTTTCAGAGAACAATCAGTCAGATAAAAATCAAACTGGGAGTAGTACAGCGAAAAAACAAAAGGCGGTGTTGGACAAAGGGTTCATAAAAAGAGCCGTCCTCATTGATTTGCAGAGTATTTCCTCAAAGCACGATGCCTACTGTTCTAAAGGTCAGACGAGAAAAAGGATAAAAGTGCAACCTGGGAACGTCTCCACCCCAATTCCAAACGAGACGGGGAATTATTGATTTGAGGCACGCGGAGCTGAAAACACAAGTGAATATAAGCCCAGATCATAATCTTGTCACGACCTTGCACGTTTTGACATTGAATGAGCTGCAGTTTAGTTCCATCCAGTCACTTCGCTTCAACAAATTCTCATATTTTCAAAGATTATGAAAAGAATCAAGATTTAGGAGTCGAGAAGACCAAGGTTTAGAATGAAATGTTTGGTTTTCAATCAAGTTGAGCCAAAAGAAAATAAAAGTGGTTCATTCATTACATTTGAATGAGCTGTTTATTTCCAAAGGTGCCTCACTATACAAAACAGAAGCAAATTAGACCCTTTGATTTAATCAGGTAATATTCCATTGAGGTTTAGAACCTCTTTTGCAACGGAGACCTAAGGGCAGATTGGGTTCAGTATATTACGCAAAGATACTTCAGCAGACGGCGAGGGATTGAACCCTGATCTCCCAGGCTGTAGACGACCTCACATTTGCCCCAAAATTAAGTGTAGCTTACCTACTCCCAGATCGGGGATGGATCCTACCTCTCAGTATCTCAGTGTCTTGTTCACAAGTGAGGGAAGAAGGGAGCCGAAGATCGACAGATGGATCGGGGCGACATCTGTAGTGACACGGATGCTGAACCGGATCTGGAGCTGAGCCAGAAAGCAACACTCTTGATTTACCGTTTGATCTACGTTCCAATCGTCACCTATGGTCATGAGCTTTGGGTAATGATGACCAAAAGAACAAGATCACAAATAAAAGCGGCAGAAATAAGTTTCCTCTGCAGGGTGGCCGGGCTCAGCCTTAGAGATAGGGTAGGAAGCTCAAACCTTTGGGAGTAGAATTGCTGCTCCTCCAAATCAAGAGGAACCAGTTGAGGTGGTTTGGGAAATCTGGTCAGGATGCCTCTTGGACGCCTATCTAGGCAGGATTTGTGGGCATGTCCCACTGGCAGGTCGACCTAGGACCTTCTGGAGGAAGTACATATCCAGGGTGGCCTGGGAACATCTGGGGGTCCCAGTGGAGGAGCTGACGGATGTTGCCGGGGTGAGGACAGTCTGGGATACGACCCAGACAAGACAAGACAGAGGCAAGATGAGGGTTCTCAAACTCTGGTACTTTAGATTCCTTTAGTACTCAAAAGAAATGGTTTCAAAGCAGTTTCAAAGAAGGCTGTTTTCTTTATATTCAAACTCCCATACTTGTCTTAGAACTGTTGTAGTTCTGTGTTTGTCCTCAGAAAATAGTATATGGATCTAAAATAAATTGAAGTGTTAAGGCAACGTATGTGAATGTTACAGCAAGACAACATTCTATGTAAAGCATGTTTACAAAGCAGTGAGAAAGTTTTTAATTCAACAGCAGGTGGGGTAGCGGTTAAAAGGCTAACCTATGATTTGTTTCATTTGACATTGGCATACAACACATTTTTAATGATTTTTTAGGAAGACCTATCCTAAGACCAAACACATTAAAGGCATATTATGCAGTTTTGCTTGTTTTTAGCACCCCCTAGTGTTCGTTTTAAGTAATTGTCGTAAAAACGTTAGCATTGTCTTTGCTCAGAAACACCTCAATCTAACTGTTGAAATGTCTCCTCAGCCTTCATTGCTTTCTACTGGAGCGGTTCACTCATTCAAAGAAATCAGCTGTTCAAGCAGGGAGAGATGGGGAAAAAGCAGAAATCATGAGCTAAAAACACTCCGGCGCTAGCATAACAGCTAGCCACATTGGGTTAGCCTAACCCTCGCAAGATACGTGACTTTGTGAGACTTCAGTGCAGCAGACCAAAGACTGGGGGCTGAGTGAGTTTTCATTAATCCTGTAAAGGGTCAAATTAGCACATACTGGCTCCAGAAAATATTTAAAAATATAAAAAATGTTCATAGTGTGCCTCTAGAGAACATGCTAGACATATTTTGTCTAGAAATCTAGACGACCTTGACATTACAATAGTAGCAAAAGTAGATTTGTGGAATTTCTTGCTCTTGGTGTTTAGAAAAAAAAGGCCCTCCCACTTAGACCTCTTTAACCAAAGCAACTGGGACATCCTTTACCCAAGTAATTAGAGGAATGGGTGCAATGGTTTTATGTTAATCGTGCCACAGCAAAAAGGTTTTATTAAAAAAAATAAAGTATTAAAATTCTCTCGGCCTTCCAGCAGTTCCGATGTCCGCGGGGGTTCCAGTGCCTGATTGTTTTATTTAAAGCCTTAAAGAGTAGTTTGATCATTTTCTACCTCTACTAGGCATATGAAGAAAACATTTAGATGCTGGTCAGGTAGTTCACAGCAGGTACATTCAAGGTTTAATGTTAGAAACTAAGATGTGTTACTAATCCATTTAGTGTTACTGCACTAAAGGTCTTCCATGGGCAGTCTTTTTGAAGAAAGCCCTGTTAAGACTATCCATTTTCAGCAGAGCACTATTAAAAAGGCACACCATGTTAAAGAGAAATTTAAAAATAATGTCATCTAATCAGTTAATTTAATATTCCCCTCTGTCCACTCTTCTGCCAAGAGATCAGCTGGCTAATGGGTCCCTTATGAGTTGTCAGTCTATAATTAAACTCTTCCATCCTTGTGCGTTTCGTTTTTTTCCTTGTTCTTCCCTTCCGACCTTTGAAATGCATCTCTGTGGAAAGGCAAATGTCACTAAATGCCAGACCAGGCCAACCATCCCAAAAGCCAAATGTTAGTTCATCTGTGATGTCAATTTCCACTTAGCCTGACCAGCTGTTCTCCGGGTTGACTCTTTTTAACCTTAGTGACCGGTTATGAGGGTGACCCTTTGGCCTCTGTTGGCCTCAGCATGTCGACGTACGCCATGGAGGGAAATCCTACAAAATGGAAGTGTAACACAGCAGATGGATATTTACTGATAAGAGTGGGACAAAATCCAACCACAGAAAAACAAAACAAATATAACCACATTGAATACAAACTGTATGGGTAACTGGTGTCAAGTTTCTTCTCAACACAATGCCTTTTTAGGTAGATAGTAAAATATGTCATATTTTCGAAGCCAGTAATCATAATTTTTAAACACCAACTGTCTTTTTATCAAATGCGTTTTTGTGTACCTGAGATTTTCCACGAGAAATATTTCACATCAGCCCATCTTCCTGCTTAGGTTTACATTAGTGTAGCTTAATATTGAACTCTGCTGCTTTCTATAGCTCAGCATCCTACTTCAACAACTTTTTATATTAGCTCAGCTTCTTATTTTACCTCAGCATCTGACTTTAGCTTAGCATATTTTATTAGCTCAGCTTCTTAGCTACTTTAGCCTAGCTTCATATTTTAACTTAACATCTAACTTTAGCATAGCATATTTTATTAACTAGATTCTTACTTTAGCTTAGATTCTTATTTTAACATAGCATTTGACTTTAGCTTAGCATCTTATACTAGCTCAGCTTATTATTTTAGCTCAAATTCTTATTTTGACTTAGCATCTGATTTAGCTTAGCATCTATTAACTCAGTTTCTTACTTTAGCCTAGACTCCTAATTTAACTTATTTAGCATTAGCTTAGCTTTTTCATCAGTTCCACATCTTACAGAAACAAGTTCTTATCTCCTTGAATTACTTTAGCTTGGCTTCATACATTAGCTTAGCAACCTAACTTAGCTTAATTTCTTACTTTAGTTTGACTTTTATTTTTGCAGATCCTACTTTAATTAATCCTCTTATTTTAGCTTTGCTTTTTGCTTCATGATAGCCTAGCTTACATGTGACATTAGCTCTTTTTTATTCATATTAACTCAGCTTCTTGCATTAGCCTATGATCATTACACCATAATGAACTAAATTAGCTATTGCATCTTTAAAGTTTTACCCATTATTTCCAACACATACTCTACTATTTTTAAATTAAAATTAAGCAGGGTTTAAAACCTAATTAATGTGTGTACAACGTTTGAAGTAATTCTTAAGGTTTTCACATTTGAAACACATAAATGTCAAAGAAAATACGGAAAGATCCATCAAAAGCAAGGCTGAAAGAAAACTCTTGCAAATTAGAAGAAAAATGAGGTGACCGTTGCCAAAGGAGACAACTACCTTGAGAACAGACATATCTGCCTGTATTGCATGCCCTGTTAGTTGGCCGTGAAGAGAAAATCAGCATCCTACTCTGTGGTATTCAATCTGACAAGTATGTGCAAATGGAGTGAATCACTTCAAGTATACCCTGGGTAAAAGGTTCCATCTCTTCCTCTGGTGTCCCCGCTCTCCTCTTCTCTCCCACAATGACACTCGACATCTGTAGCCACTGTGACACAATCTGCAAGTAATCCATGCCCATAAATCTAACGACATCTCATCTGGGTGGAGAGGAGGAGGACACATAGCCACTAACGCTGGGGGTAATATCATCGTCCACTAGCCAAGCGTCCCTTCAGAACATCCAGAAACTTGAAATTAGAATAACCTATAGCGGCGGATATCATCTGCAGACTTTTTTTTATATTTAATCCTTGCTGACACACATTCTCATACACACACTAATGGATCTGACACACTTTGCATCATTTTGTCTGCTAATACATCAGGCTAATTTGCCATTTTATTCTGGCTAGAGAATGTCCTTTTCCAGTAATATTAGGAAAGTTGTTCCCTGACCACAGCTTATACATAAATCACTGTCCTCTAAAATCAATTTCAGCACAATGCGAGGATATATTTCTTAACATCGTCAAATGTGCCAGTCTTTAATCTTGCAATAAATCATGCTTTAATATATGCTAAAATGACACAATTATGTTTCTTTTGTTCAAGCTGCCATCATTACTTGAAACGAGGGAGTATGTTCAATTTTTTAATCATCTTTGAGCTATGGTTCATGATGACAGTGTGAAGCTTTTGCTACAAGGTCCTTGCAGCACTGACCATGTTCTGCAGTAGCAGCGGTATCACCAAGTTAAATGGCAAAAAGCACAGGTGCTCAAATACAAATTGTTAAGAGGATTTTGGGAAAAACACAGTGCATTCAATACTGTGCCACCTCACCTGGTTCTAGTGAAAGAATTACAGCTTGGAGGTCACAATATGTGGCATTGTACCATGTATTAAGTACGCCTGGAACATTTTTTTCAAGATTATGTTTTTCTGAAAGTTGTCAGTAAATCATAGCTGCCATGAAATATTTCAATCTTGGCACTGAATCTACCAGTAGGGTCAATCAAGGGTGCAGCTCTCAATGAATTTGAGTAGGGTAACTGGTATAGCTATAGACCACTTGAAATGGTGAGCAATGTCTGTGTTGGTATGTAAGCTGGGCCTTGCATTTCTTTTGGTCATCTGATTGTGATTTTTGTAAGGACCAAGACTATGGAGGTGGTTTTCCGGTGTTACTCAGCCTTAGACATTATAATGATTGACATATGAAAGGACAGGACTGCGTTGTGGCTCAAGGATATGATGTAGTGATGACAGACAGTCTTAGGTCAGGCAGTTGTAGGATTTAAAAGTATAATTAACCATCATACGTCCATCCAGTTTCCACTGTTTGTCCAAGGTCAAGTTAAAGGAGGTAACAAGTCTAAAAGGGAAGCCCAGACGCAACGACGGTCAAGCATCTCCGGAAGGACTTTTTGACCACTTGTATCATATGGAGACACTGTCGTACATTTTACAATTTATAAAATTTAAAGTAGCACTTTGAATACAGTCCACCTTCTGTAAAAGTGAAGTCAGATTAACAGCAGAGATAACGGGCATGGATTGGACAAAAAGTGCACCTTGTGTCTAGAGTCACAAATTTGCATTATCATCATTATTTCTCAGCCTTGTGAATATTTTTAAAAACTAACATTTAACTTAACAGATGTTGATCATTTCTGTGCATGTGAGCGGGTGTAAATTCTTTCGGAGGTCATACTGTAAAAGTTGAGAATTACAAATTAAACTGAAATGTGATGATTAACAATGATCTTAGTTAGCCAATGTGACTGTGTCCCAACAAAACTCTGCCCGGAGTCAGAATACCAACAAACGTGTCATTTAACTTTTTAATACAATTGAGTTAAAAAAAACTCTACAACAACAATACACTTTACACTTAAATCCTTCCACTTAAGTAAAATTGCTTTTCTGGCCAGTAGTAAAGAAAACTTTAACACTCTAAGTTTAGAATTTGGCAAGTCAGAATTCGGGATAATTCCAAAAACAGCACACAATGGATCTGGAGTGACTGGATGCTGCAGGATTTCCGATATTGAATCAAATACAAAAATCCAAAAGTTGGAGAGCGAGGGACAGGAATAATAGACGTAGTGTACCAGGAGTACATTTCAGACAAGTTGGATCTACCTGTGGATATATGCGCGCCAACTTAACCCTAGACAGGTGTACTATCTTGAATTGTATTAAAACATGTCGGGCGCACATTGATATGGTGTGAATTTGTCCTAGGATAGAATCCCATAATTCATCGGTAATGGGAAGGTTAAGGTCTTGCTCCCATTTAGTTCTAATGGTGCATGTTGAGGATAATTGTAAATCTGATATTAAGTTGTACAGAACAGATACTCCGCCCCTAACAGTTGGACCGACCACTAGAAACTTGTCAACTGGATTATCTGGAGGTTTCTGAGGGAAACATCATTTTTCAATCAAGGTTCTCAAGGGACAACCTGGCACTGATGTCCGGTGCACACCACCTCTCCATGAGTCCGAGTATGTAATTCGATCCATTAAATAAACATATTTTATAACAATTTTGCATTTTAGGTTACTGTCATGGAGAAACCTAAAAAATATAAGGGTCATACCAAAAGTAGGGGGTTGAGACTAAAACAATAGATAGAAATGTGTTCAATCGGCCTAACTGGCTTATTAGTAGTATTTATTTTCTTCAATCAGCATTAGATGGGGTTGCAAATTTCTTTAATTGTCACTTTCTGGGTCAGAAGGCTGAATCATTTAAGAACCATTATGGTACTCTTTGGAAATTATTAAAACCATGTAAACAGAATTATCATTGCAAAGAAATCCATTTGTCTTCAAGCACATTCATTAAATATCTAGTCAAACAGAACTAAAATATACTCAGCACATTTTTGACCACCCAAATATTTATACCAGTATAACCATGTGTAGTATGATATGGCACATCCTTACAGTGATGTACGATACAACACAAACCTGTAAAGTTGGGTATTATTTAGACTTTGTGTGGTATTAATGAAATCATAGATACATATTTATCACACAACATGGTGGAGTCTTGAATCTTGATGCAATTGGGTCCAATAAAAGACAGATGTGATGCAATAAAACCAGAACTAGTTTTGTAAAATGTTCAACCCAATGAGGTAAGATTTATGGGACAAGCTGCATTTTAACCAACAAAACCCTATAATTATATCTCAAGGTATTGTGCAGATTTAGCAAACGAGGATACTGCTGACTTCCAGTCACACAAATCAGCATTTTTTAGAAGAATTGTGCTGAAGTGCAATAGATATAAAAATAGATATTTCCCTCTTCAGTTTCCCTTTTTAATACAATCACAAACTTTTGTAGCATTAAATTTCACAAAGATAGATACACTACGACTCCTGCATACATCAAGCAATACTTAAAGCCATTTTCTCTTTCTCTACTTCAAAATGCATTAATCAAGTGAAATGCCTGACAAACAAGGATTTTTTTTGTATAAAAAGACTTTTTACATTCTGTACTGTTTTTAAATGACCATTATTCTGTACCACTTCAAGGGCTATCTGGACAAAAAAATAGCCTGTGATCTGTCCTGATTATCGCCTATGCTGCCAAGTTGTCACCATTTATGAAATGACACTATTAGCAGTTAACGGTGAGCTCTACAAAAGAGTGATTTCAAACTAAGATACTAATTTTTGAACATCAAGTACAATAAGTACACGTCTGTGTGTAGGATGGATGTAGGGTGTATAGGCTGTATATATAAGGTCCGTGGAGAGCTCCTTAGCAAAAGACCACCATGTTAAAAGCTTCACATTTGTATTGACATAAGCTTAGATGAATGGACCAAAATGGTAAGTCGATTAGATGTCATGCCATATAATGTCAATAACGTTATATTTTGGGGAAAGTGATGGCTTTGTGTGGTTTATTGTTAAAACACTTGATGATGCTATAAAGGTTGGGGACCAGTGGTCTAGAATCAGTGCCTGACACCTGAGTAACTTACACACTGTGACTCAGCCACCATGAGCAAACCAAAGAAGGTGATTTGTTGTAGAAAGGTAAGGAGGACGATGTACAGCTCAAACATTTTATATGCACTGTATATATAGCATGGCATATTGCTTAGTACCTTTTAACAGATTAAGGGCATCAGAAAAGCATGATACAATATCAGATTTATATTTTGAGATATGATAGAACCCAATGTTGTATAAAATCACATAGATGAGTAGGGGCCAAACCATCCATTTAAAATGTTATAAATGAGGGTTTTAAAGGGCCCAGAAACAGGTGGCTTGCCAACTCCGGGTTGGGAGAGAGAGGTCCTACCCCAAATGGAGGAGTTTAAGTATCTCGGGGTCTTGATCGGTCATGGTGAAGAGGGAGCTGAGCCAGAAAGCAAGGCTCTCGATTTACCAGTTGATCTACGTCCCAATCCTCACCTATGGTCATGAGCTTTGGGTAATGACCAAAAGAACGAGATCGTGGATACAAGCGGTCGAGGAGAGTTTCTAGTGCAGGGAGGCTGGGCTTAGCCTTGGGAATGGGGTGGAGAGCTCAGACATCCAGGAGGGACTCGGAGTAGAGCCGCTGCTCCTCCACATCAAAAGGAGCCAGTTGAGGTGGTGCGGACATCTGGTTAAGATGCCTCCTGGACGCCTCCCTCGAGAGGTGTTTCAGGCATGCAGGAGGCCCCAGGGTCGACCCAGGACAGGCTGCAAAAAATATAACTATAGGTTGGCCTGGGAACGTCAGCTGAGGAGCTGGCAGACTTGGCTGGGGAGAGGATGGCCTGGGATGCCCTACTTGGGATGCTGCCCCTGCGACCTGGACCCGGATAAGTGGAGGAAGGCGAGGCAAGGTTTTAAAGTTTTTTGTATTAAGACTTAACTTTTCTTGATGTTGTTCCACTACCTGCTCCCAGCTGAGAATATAATGACATTTGGGAATGCCATGCACCGGCACACACCAAGTCCCTCCAAGCACGACCAGTAGGCAAGGTGGGTGAAGTGTCTTGCCCAAGGACACAACAAAAAATAACCCAGGGATTGAATCGGCAACCCTCCGGTTGTCAGACTGGCCACTCTACGTGCCCCATCAACCTAGTGGCTGCAACTTCAGCAGGTGTATTCCTCATGTATAACAGTATCATCTGCATACATTTGCAGATCTGCATCAAGGCAGTGTTCCAGCAGATCATAAAGAATCAATAATAAAGATTCTTGCGGAACACCCATGGTGCACTTTGTATACCTGGATTTTATGTCATCTTCTTGACACATTGAAACTGGTTTATACATAGGAAGACATCCAAGCTGTTATGTTGGGTTGAAAAGTTACATTTAGACAGTTTGGTTATTAAAACACTATGATTTACTTTAATACGCAGATCTACAAATTCTGCACCAACTATTCCACCTTTCTTTTATTTTTTAAGTGGTAGGTCTTCCTACCACTTAAAGTCCAAAATTGTTTCCTTGAAGATGAAACATTTTATAGTGACGTGTGCATATGCTGTTGCATAACCTGCAGCCAAACCATGGACGTCAATAGCTAACCATTCTGTACCCAGTCGGAACAAAATGTCAGCTAGTGGGTATGATTTGACGGCTGCTGGGTGCAAAGTGGGGGTATAATTTGGCTGAGGGACAAATTGACCAGCAACCATTGTTGCTAACAACCAGCTCTTCAAATTTTGGCTTCTCTTTGTGGGGAATGTGTATGGTTTTCTAAAATCTTTGCGGGTTTTTCTTCCTCCTGAAATAAAATGTAAAAAACAGATACAGTGACCACTGAGCTGAACTGTCATTTCAGGAAATCTGAACAAAAATGTATAATTAACCACTCTGCATTCATGAAATGTTTAAACCCACATCATAAATGTATGACTCCACTGTTAGCTCAGACAGGCATTTTCCTTGTTCCTTTAAACAACAAAGAAACCCCTATTTTCTAAAATTCAGCTCCAGTTCCTAACATGTTGGGAGCCCCGCTGTGCCTTTTCACCACCAGAGGCTTGTCTAATAACAACTGAATATGATGGAAGATTTAAAAAATGTGGCTCCGAGTGCTACGCACAAATACAGGCAGCCTGGAGAATGAACTGGCTCAATGATTGGCCAAATGTTTTATCGACTCAAGTGTTTTGACCGATGATAAATGAACCATAAATACATCTTGAACCTATTCTTTGATGAATAGGTTAGCCATATTTACACATCACCGGGGACTGTTTCTGGTTCAGGGCATGAGCTCACATGGGAGGCACGTGGAAGGGGAAAAAATAAATTGAGAAAGCAAAATTAGAAGGAGATCTATTACTGAGCATCAATAAAGTGCTTCAAGACTCAGAGTGCTTTTTATGTAGGCAGAAAAAAGAATTGCGTTGAGAAAAACATAGAAGAGGACAGGGAGGATTTTGTTTGGCCTGCGTGTGGACTGGCTCGAAATTGCCCAGCAGACTCAAAATTCAATCGAACTACCTATAAATAAAACATGGTTGAAGCAAACAGGGCACTCCCAAATAAAACGCGTCTAGTTTTTATCTGTTTTGGAACATGCAGGTATAATGGGTGCTAACATCAAAATTTATGTAGCTCTGAAACCCTGAGAGCAAAACACACGGGTGTGAGGAGGATCTTTTTGAAGTAATCATTAAAAAACATGGTGAAAGCAAGAAAATGCTCATGATCTTATTGATATAGAAGCAAAATATACACGTTTAATGTTAGACATATGGGGTCATATATGGTAAACTATGAGCTGTAAAAAAAGTATTTTCCCGATTACAGTTTTCTTCTGGTATTGTTTTTTGTCACTTAAATTAATCAGATCAGAAAACACATTTCAGTATTAGACAAAGATACCGGATTAAATAAAAGATGCAGTTTTCAGATTATTTATTAAACTAAAGAAAATGTCCAAACTGACTTGGCCCCATGTAAAAAAAGTAATTGACCCCTAAACTCAAGGCACTCAGGACAGAACTGGCACTGTGTCCAGATCCGAACCGCAACAGTACCCCCCCACACACACACAAACACAGACACACACTCCCCAAGACAAAATCCAGATCCCCCCTTATGTCTCTTTCACAAATCGCACACTGCCTAATCCAAATACTTTTATACTATAACACTTTTACCACCCGTGATGATTGGAAGATTTTCCAGCATGGACGGCCTGTTTAGGTCAAAGGCCAGACATCCAGGTCCTGAAGCAGCCGACCATCACACTAACACTTATAACTGTTGGTATGGTGATGTTTTTCTGAAGGTGTTAGTTTTACTCTGGATCAAACTGGGCACACACCTTCCAGAAAGTTCCACTTTTATCTCGTCAGTCCACAGATCCCCCCCCCCCCAAAAGGTCTTGGAGATTACAAAGAAACATGTACATAGTTTGTCAGATAGGACCAAGTTGGTTTGAATAGAATTGTTTCGTTAATAAATAAAATCCTAGATTTTGTATTTACTAAGTTCTCTTTGTCTGACATTTGTTGGCTGATCAGAAACATTTGACCAAAAAAGGCCAAAACAGAAGAAATCTGTAGGGAGGGAAATAACACAGATTCACAAATGACAAAGCGTTTTTATTTCTAATTAAAAAGACACAAAGGTCTTTGAGGCACACTTGAAAGCTCCTTCAACCTACAAAAACATCAACAGAACAAACAGCGGTGCTATTTTTAACACAACACATGTCAGTTATTCATGAATCATAGCATGTACCTGCAAACTGTCAACGTCAATGATGTTTTTCTTCAATCTCCCTCAGCAGATTTCGGGAGTGTAATTGATAGAACTCACATCAAAATACACTTCCCAGAGTGCTTCACAGTAAAAATAAAATTTGGGAAAAAAAACACTCAACACGGACAGTCAAGGACAGTCTGAGCAGTCTCTTGAGAAACACACTGAAGCTACCTTATTTGAGGGGCATGATCACAGAATGAACAGACTTTTTATAGATGGTTAATGAAACATGTCCAAGTATTTCATCTCATAATATTGGTAAACTAAAAGAAGACCAGGCTTTTTTTTTTAACCTAGTCACAAGGTCATTTATGGTGAAAGTATTTTAATATGAACAATTTTCACACATTTGACTCCTGTTCCCGAGCCCTTGCAAGAATGTTCTCTATTTACCACTCCAACCATGATGTTCCTTAAACAATTAGTACTTACTAATCCCAACCAGCCATTTGTCCTGAACTAAATAATCTGCAATTGGAAGTAATTGTAAAAGGGAAATCAAATAAAGAAAGAAAACCGGAAAAATAGTTGTGGTAAGATTGTTTTGGAACGATCTCTTAATTACAGTTTAAATACTTAGATTTTTCCCACCGACACCTGGTAGTAACTGGTAACTTGACCACTAGGTGGTGGTAAACATCCATGCTGTTTCCTAATCGACAAGGTATTTTTTTTCAGACGGTGCATTTTTCAGTTTGACACCTACAGCAATAACTTGACATGATGCTGCATTTCTGCTGCTGCAGTTTTATTTTGAAAGGATTACAAGTAGAAATGGATGAGCTAGACTTTTCATCGTTATCAACAATCCATCGTAGAGCAGAAAATAAAAGGTACATGATAGTCCACGACTAGCAAAATAAGCTAATTCCTTTGAGTTTTGTTAGAAAATTTGTGGGAAGTAAATTGTATTCACCACAAGCTTAAAGGCTAATTCACCGGATGCTGGTGCGATTGTGGTGCAATGCGGTCTTTGAAAAATGAAAAACACTGAGTCCAATCAGTGCCTGCGGTACATTTGCGGAGCAAAGTTAACTTTCCGCAACACATGTATTTTTCCCGAGCCCCCAAGCAGATTTTAATCAAGAAATTCCGTGAGCCAGACAGAAAGTGAGACGCTAGCCGGCAAGGTGCATCCGGTATTTTTGAAAATAAAAACACGTGTTTCATTCCCCACTTTTTATTATTAATGACAGGGATATCATTTCACATTGTATGAGTGTTAGTTTTAATTTGACATTTATTCATTTGAAATAAGTGGGGCTTTTGATTTGCCTTCTGTTCATTCACGTAGTTGTTATCGCGTGAGACACTTAAATTCGGTGCTTTCGCGGGAGCAAAGTACCGGAGACGTTCGGTAACAAAACAGCAGCCGGTGTGGGGTAAATTCTTGCAGGTGCAGTGCAACCACATCCGGTGTGAAGGCTGCATAAGGGCATGTTCAGCCATTTTGAAATTTGTTTTTCTGTAAAAGTTATGATCATACTCTTTTATAAATGGCTTCTTTGTTGCCTATTTGATAGCTTTTACAGCACTTGATGAGCTAACAGTCTGACCACAAACAAGAACAAAGGGTGTATTATTTAAATATGAACGTGTAAAGTGACATTGAAAGGGGTGTAAAAGATTGATGTGAGTTCTTTATAACATTGCGAAACTGTGAAAACTGGAGTCATGTTAAGCAGTGGCGTCTAGTCATTCAGGGCTGGTAGGTCCCAGCCCCACCAGCCACCAGATGGCGCTGTGGGGATCAGTGGGAAAGAATAGTTCGTTTTTAGACTAATACTGCATAAAAACCCATTCTGTTACTAAGATATTCTGTTATAAATATCTGTGTAATCATATCTAAGTCTTTGCTTTGATACTGACAAGCTAAAGGGGTTAAATCCTCTTGAAATCCTGGCGACGGGCCAGCCCCTCACAGCCTGTCTAAAAGACGAGCATCTGAAAATCACTGTGCGCATGCGCAACACGCTCTCAATAGACACTCACGGGGCCCGGAGCTCCGTGCCCCAAACGCAGACCATCCAATTAAAACACTGGAATATCACACGTGACGTTACCTTCACCTTCGGTGGGAAAGCAGAGCTTCTCAATCTAGTGTTGTTTAGCTCATAAGCTAACAGGACAAAAAGACAATTTGAAGTAGATTTTTAAAAATGATTTGCATCTTTTCTTTTAAAGAAATGAACAACGCTGGTGCGTGAACCTTTATTTGCAATTTCATGTATAAAATAGTTGTTTTCTTAAATTAGATTTAGATTAAATTGCATTTTTAATGTGAAAGTTTGTGCTACAGTTATATATTTGAGTTGTGCCCCACCTAACATATGATGCCAGAGACGCCACTGATGTTAAGGTGTTAAAAATTCACTAGAAATGTAGCTAATGGCTATTAGCAATTAGCTAATGAGTCTTGAGGCAACAAAAGCTTTTTCTTTAAACAGAGGCTGCTACAGAAGTTATCTACAACTTTTACAAAACAAATCCCATAATTTACAGATTGAGTACATAATCTCTGACATAATCTCTATGGCAATCAGAAAATTCCTTAAACTGTTTGTTGTATTGCAAACTTTAGTAAAACGTGACAAATTCAAGCCATTTATGAGCCTACGGTAAGTCTTTTTAGCCTGCTAATCAACACAGAGGGCCCTTTATTCAAAGTTGCACAGAAACAAATCACATTAACATTAAAGCATCAAGCCAGCACAGCCTCCATGACAGAGTGAGTCAGCGTTTTCCTGAAGGATGTCACACTTTAGGGGCCTCGGTGAATCTTCTGGAGCGTAGCGAGCCTTTAGAACAGCTGAGCAGAGCCAGGATTTATTTTTTAAGTATTGATTGTGTCCTTTCAAGAATTTATGAAACCGCAGTTAAGAAATCTACTTTGACTTTCTCATATGGTTTGTTGAGGCATGCTGGAATGGATGCAATATTTCTGCTTTTTGTTCCACCTAAGACGGATGAACAATAACCTTTACATGAATTGAAAAAAAACAAAAAAAAAAACAAGCTCACTGAAATTGGTATTCTTGCATTTTTCTGTTTTCCTATGAGTGTGTGCTCTCCTATGAATTTCCTGTTTAAAATTGCAGAAAATAATAAAGAAAACATGTTTTTGTTTCCTAGTCTCAGTGGCATGCCCGTTTCATTGTCACTAATCCATTACCCTTCTGTGTATTTGGAGCTAGCCTCTATAGGGAACCCTTTTAATTGATTAACAAGCAGCTCTTTGTAATGTTATTAGCTCTGACCTGTCATTCCTTTCATTTATAAAAGCCGCAGCTTTGGATTGTATAATAAAAGGAGACATGCCAACAATTTTTAAGTTTCCCGAGGAGCTAAGAAGCTTAATTTACATACTTGACCACAATAGATGGATGCCAACCTTAAGCAACAAATCTGATCAATTTAATTGAACAAAACATTGGTAGAAAGAACAGGGCACTGGGTAAAATGATGACATATGGAGTGGGTACTGTATCAATAACATTAAATCAGGATCAAATGAGTGGAAATGTCACCAAACTGTAGTGCACAAATGTTGCGTGGGCGTGCTTCGAATTTTAATTTATTCTTGCAGTCATTTGGTTAAAGATGGAGCCGTTTCCAAATTTATTGTAAAACGTTTAACCAAAACTGTGTTCTAAGTGAGTATAACTTCTAGTGTTTTTATTCAAACGTATTGAGAACTCAGGGAAGTTTAGTACAGATGTACTGCAATGTATTTAAGTTACCAGTTAACCAGTTGTTTCTGAACTTTTATAGTCAATTGTAAAAAAAAACACAATGATAAAAAGAATCTATTCTTAAAAGAACAAGCATTTGTTAGACCAAAAAAAGCATCAGATATCCGGACAACTAATCTGTCAGATAAGAAATCATCAGGTATCATGAAAAATGCCATCATCTGACAAAATCAGGACACAGAAACAAATTCATCAATCAAAAGAAGAAAAAAAGCATCAAATATCAGGAGAAAAAAGCCTTCAGATGAAGAGGAATCAGGTGTCAGGAAAACAATCTGTCAGATGGCAAAAAAAAAAAAAAAATCAATATCTATGAGACTAAAGAGCTACATGAACCAGGAAAAAGGCACAACAAAAAACAAAAATATCAGGTGTCAGAAAAATAATCTGCTTGGCAAAAATAATGTCAGGTATCAGGTAAAAATCTGTTATAAAAAAGCATCAGGTAACAATGAGATACAAGCATCAGGTAACAATGAGATACAAGCATCAGGTAACAATGAGATACAAGCATCAGGTAACAATGAGATACAAGCATCAGGTAACAATGAGATAAAAGCATCAGGTAACAATGAGATAAAAGCATCAGGTAACAATGGGATACAAGCATCAGGTAACAATGGGATACAAGCATCAGGTAACAATGAGATAAAAGCATCAGGTAACAATGGGATACAAGCATCAGGTAACAATGAGATACAAGCATCAGGTAACAATGAGATACAAGCATCAGGTAACAATGAGATACAAGCATCAGGTAACAATGAGATACGAGCATCAGGTAACAATGAGATACGAGCATCAGGTAACAATGAGATACGAGCATCAGGTAACAATGAGATACAAGCATCAGGTAACAATGAGATACAAGCATCAGGTAACAATGAGATACAAGCATCAGGTAACAATGAGATACAAGCATCAGGTAACAATGAGATACAAGCATCAGGTAACAATGAGATACAAGCATCAGGTAACAATGAGATACAAGCATCAGGTAACAATGAGATACAAGCATCAGGTAACAATGAGATACAAGCATCAGGTAACAANACAAAACAAACCAAAAAATAACTAACAAAACAAACCAAAAAATAACTAACAAAACAAACCAAAAAATAACTAACAAAACAAACCAAAAAATAACTAACAAAACAAACCAAAAAAAACTAACAAAACAAACCAAAAAATAACTAACAAAACAAACCAAAAAATAACTAACAAAACAAACCAAAAAATAACTAACAAAACAAACCAAAAAATAACTAACAAAACAAACCAAAAAATAACTAACAAAACAAACCAAAAAATAACTAACAAAACAAACCAAAAAAATAACTAACAAAACAAACCAAAAAATAACTAACAAAACAAACCAAAAAATAACTAACAAAACAAACAAACAAATAACTAACAAAACAAACAAACAAATAACTAACAAAACAAGCAAAAAATAACTAACAAAACAAGCAAAAAAATAACTAACAAAACAAGCAAAAAAATAACTAACAAAACAAGCAAAAAAATAACTAACAAAACAAGCAAAAAAATAACTAACAAAACAAGCAAAAAAATAACTAACGAAACAAGCAAAAAAATAACTAACGAAACAAACCAAAAAATAACTAACGAAACAAACCAAAAAATAACTAACGAAACAAACCAAAAAATAACTAACGAAACAAACCAAAAAATAACTAACGAAACAAACCAAAAAATAACTAACGAAACAAACCAAAAAATAACTAACGAAACAAACCAAAAAATAACTAACGAAACAAACCAAAAAATAACTAACGAAACAAACCAAAAAATAACTAACNGAGATAAAAGCATCAGGTAACAATGAGATAAAAGCATCAGGTAACAATGAGATAAAAGCATCAGGTAACAATGAGATAAAAGCATCAGGTAACAATGAGATAAAAGCATCAGGTAACAATGAGATAAAAGCATCAGGTAACAATGAGATACAAGCATCAGGTAACAATGGGATACAAGCATCAGGTAACAATGAGATAAAAGCATCAGGTAACAATGGGATACAAGCATCAGGTAACAATGAGATACAAGCATCAGGTAACAATGAGATACAAGCATCAGGTAACAATGAGATACAAGCATCAGGTAACAATGAGATACAAGCATCAGGTAACAATGAGATACAAGCATCAGGTAACAATGAGATACAAGCATCAGGTAACAATGAGATACAAGCATCAGGTAACAATGAGATACAAGCATCAGGTAACAATGAGATACAAGCATCAGGTAACAATGAGATAAAAGCATCAGGTAACAATGAGATAAAAGCATCAGGTAACAATGAGATAAAAGCATCAGGTAACAATGAGATAAAAGCATCAGGTAACAATCAGATAAGTGTCAGTGTCTTATTACAACTTTTCCTAATAGACACAGAGTAATGCGTTTTCATCTATACTGTACACATTGAAGCCCATATGATCTGAAGTTTAAAGATGTGTTCCTCATACCCAAATAGTTGCTATACTATAGAGTTTAATTATAGGAATGCTACGAGTTGGGAGTAGAGATTGAAATGTGCCAAAAACAGAATCCGGACATGACTTAGTCTGGTCTAGGTCATATTGGTCCATACCGTAACACTGTGTGTTCTTTACATTCTCCTAATGATGCTATCTCCTGTTTTTTTCCGTGTCCTCCCGACTGTGACCCAGAAACTGATCGAAGTTTAGCTCAGAGGATTTTCACTGTGTCCCAGAGGAGACACACAGCAAGGGGCAGCCTTAAAGAGGAGCTCGGGGCAAACACCAACAGGAGCATATGTGGAAGATGTATATTAGACACTTTTTGCAACTTACTTTTCAAACAACATTTCTGCTTATCCTGGAAAATGTAATGCCCAAAAGAGCAATACAGCCACATGCTTGTGTATAATTAGTTGTCCTAATTTTTTCTTTTCTACTATGGGATCCACAAAATAAGTCAGACAAGAGAGCAGCTATATGGAGAGCTTCTAGATGCATAGCTGGTTATCTATTGAACCAATTACATCCTTATTTGTAGAGCTTTTCAGTGGCGGGCCGTCGATAGGGGGCGCTAGGGCCTCGCCCCACCAGTCTCACAGGAAGAGAAAGAAGAAGACGATTGGAATCACAAAATAGTTTTAAAAGAACCATGAAAAAAAAAAAACAATCTGTCCGTTATACATACTATAAGTGCTGTGTATAATCTGCATTTAGGTGTAGTTTTAAACTGTTCTCTCACTTTTACTTTTTACCAGAACGAAAGGTTGAGTGGCGTACTTTCTGTTTCTTTAGCGGTCTTCTGCGCATGCTTCGGTCGCAACAATCTTTACCAGACCTACGTCATAGGCCTACGCTATAACAGGTGCATGCGCACTGGAACCCCCTTCAATACAAAGTATAGGAGAACCTTGGGTCGCAGAATTTAGCGACCGAAACATGAGCAGAAGACCGGAGGCTCAGCTCGAATCAGGTTTTGAACCGGAAACTCCAAGAAGCTTGCAGAGGAAGAGGGAGTTCTTATTATGGAGGAAGCTAAATGGATATTTTTTCAAAGAATCCTGGGTTGGTCCGGTACCGGATTCGGTACTGAATCTGTTCAGACCAGGCTGGAGACGGTCCATGCCTGCGTGCACTGAACGCGTGTTCAGAGTTTATTTCAGTCATGAGGCTACATATTTGATGTAATCTGATCTCAATTTAGCTTGTTTTCATCAACTCTTGCTTCTGAATCTAAACTGTGTGGCTGTGGACCTTCAGGATTTCAAATAAATGCATTTTCATTTGCAGGATCTGAAGCCTGGTGCTGCTGAGAACCAGTGTTTTTCTGAGCAGAGTTTGTGGTGTCAGTAGAAAGCTGTACAAACTTCATTGTGAATATTAAGTCATGTTTTTGACCTTTGTGTAGGTCAGGTTGTTTTTTCCATGAAACTCTTACTTCTGTTGTGACCACATTGTGGTTGTTTTTTTTTTATTTGTATCTGATTATATTAATATTATTCTAAGTTGTCCTTATGAAGACCTTATGCTTTCTTCACTGCATGTTGTGTAGAATTAGACATAACTGCTTCACATTTTTAGTGAATTGGTGGTAGGGATTTTTACCAGCAACATTTTTAGTCCGATAAAAATATTTTGCTTCATTCCCTGCTCTAGTGGTGAGATGTGGATTTCTGCGCATCTGAAAACTGACTTGCAAAAATGCGCCCCACCCAAAAAAAGTGTCACCAGTCGACCACTGTAGATTTTATTTGGCTGTATTCAATTAATTTGACCACCCTGTGTGGTCAGTTTGGATCAAGATGAATATTTTATGATGGCGGAATCTCATTGCCTAACGATACAGCCAGTATATCACTGTAAGACAAAGCAAATGTCACAAATCTCTCAAAATCAAATAACTGCTTTGATTTCTTCTTAAATTAATTTTTGCAAATATAAAATGCAAGAAATAAGAGACAACTTTTAGGAGGGTTTGAGATCAAATTATGGCAAGAAAATTTGACTGTCGCATTTTTTTTGAAATTACATTATTTGCCCCATGTGTACTGGTCACATGGGGGGGGGGGGGGGCTGGCAGTTCAGGCACTGCAGGATGTGTATGTGTGTGTGTGTCACTCAGCATTTGCGGCCGTATGAGTGATCCTTAGCAGCACCCCACAACAGGAAGTGAAAACATGTTTACTCATTTTGGCTAGCTTGTGGGTAAATATTTTGATAAAGGCTACCTAATCATGTGGTCGAGATGAACGATCTTTGAGATGCAATCAATCAAATATTTTTTATTCAGTTTTTCTGAAGACCCGGTACCAAATAACCCAGGGACCGGTACCGGTTAACAAATATTAAAAGTTTAAATTTCCAAGTATTTCGAGAATGCCCGAGTTTGCTTTGTTTGTTATCGTCAACTTTTTTTCTTAAGTATAAAAAAAGTCTGTTTGCAAATTTGTGAACCTACACACAAAAAAAAGGCAAATTAACTTTGTGTCTATTTACCTAAAGACATCAATTGATAGCATTCCAGCTTCTTAAAGGGGTGTCCCATCTCATCTAGTATGGAGACTATTTTCACCACCACTACTCAAGATTTTGAAAGAGTCGAAGGGTTGAGGTCTGGAGCAAAAATGGTATTCAGTGTTAAACGTAAAGTAGGTTTTCAAAACAAATCATCTGAAACAAAGCAAAACTCAAGTTCTCGCATCACAGCAGGGTATTATGACAAGCCCCTACTGTTTTTAAAATATGGACTTTCCCACCTGTTATATCCAGTATTTGCTAATTTCCTGACAGTATGACTAAATGCTGTGAGACTGTATTTCCCCGTGCAGTTATTTTTAAGTTCAGATTAGCAAAAATAGATATTTGTGTTCCAACAAACACAGCAAGGACTGGTTAGTGGCTGTTTCACAATCACCGTAGAGACTGTGTTGGTCTAGTAGCTCATAGCTAAGAAGTTATCCACCGCAAAACTGACATATTCAAATTTCTAATCTAGAATATTCGGATATGATTGCATTTTTGTTTGCAAAACATTCCTTTTGATCCCCATTTAGTCATGTTTTATTTCTTTGCTGCACTGCACATGCTGTGTTGCACCAATCCTGATTTCCTTTCTAGCCTGCCTGTTTTTTGTTTTTTTTTGGCATGTGCTTATTTAGCTGCTGTGCAAAAGGCCACCAGCAAAACAGTCAAATTAGCACTAATTAGCATGACGCTAACAGATAAGTGAGAACATGCATGGTGCAACGCACCTGCAAACATGGGTTCTATGTTATCTCGTGATGCTTTATTAAGATCTTAGGTCCTTTTGAGAAACACGAGAGGACGGCTGGTGGTGTTACGAGGAAACAAGTGACAGACAAACCTCTAAATTTAGGTTCCTTAGTAATATGCATCACTGACATGGATTAAACATAAACTACTCAGCGGGGGACCGGAGGCGCCTTTATAATGATGAAAGGCAGATGAGCTGTAGCTTGCCAGTGAGGGGGAGTGTGCACTTCCTAACCCCGGACTTCATTAAAAGGAGATTCACAGGGCTTAGCTCAGAAGACCGCTGCTGCCTGGGTGTTGACGAAAAGGGCGACTTAGAGCCCAACATGTGCACAGGAGCTCAAAGACGTGCACGGACCGTTTCACTGGGTTGATGCACATTGCTTTCGTGCATCGGTTGCAGGATGTCGCATACCGCAGTGCCCTCCTACTACACGCCAAGGATGAGACGCTTCTTATCCACACAGCCTTGGACTTGTATCAATAACTGGGGTGTTTTTTCATTCCGTTTGCTCTTCTTGCATCACTTCAACAGCAATGTGTGTCAAGGTAACGAGTAAAAACCACCGTGGCTGCGAATCTCACAGATATCTGACCACTGGCTACATTTAGTAATGGAACTTTCCAGATGTTTTTTTTTCTTTTCCCAATTCCATGCTTGTCTACCTGACGCGTGTACCCCCAGACCTCGCTGCCCCATGTCGAGCCGACATCTCCCAACACACCTGCTTCCCCTTTCCACTCCGGTGCGCACCAATCCACAGCAACCCCATGATGTATCTTTGTCAGTTCAGCCCTACTCAGGGGATTCTGTGCCTCATCGTTCCATTAATATGCAATCTGGCTGTCTGCTAAATGCACATTTCAGAGGTTGTCTTGGAGGTTGAGCTGTTATGTGTTCATCTGTAGGCGAATTATCTGCTAATGTCTTTGTTTAAACATTAAGTATAGAACAAATATACATTCTTGTCTTTTTATCAAAACTTCCTTTAGAAATAAAAAAAAGCTGCTTTTCTCTGAAATGTTTTTTTTTATGTGTCCACGTTTATCGGTACTTTTAGCAAAATATCTTAAAGTTTATTACTAATGGGACCTTCATAGTCAAATTCTAATCCTCTATACGAGAAAACTGTTGCTCAGTGAGTGAGTGTTATCACGTACTGCTAAGTACAGCGCTAGGCTGCTGTCTGTTTTTAGATCTTTTTAGGTCCAGCAGCAGAATACAGGTATTGGAGATCCAAATAAGTTCAGCGGTGGCTGCTGAGGTGAAGTCTTGGGCATGGAAGGAATTTGGCAAGGTAATTGAGGAAGACTATCAATGAGCTTCTGGCAAACTGTTCAGAACCTCAAGGGGGTAATTGTGAGAACTCACTCGTACTCTTTATGTGGTGACTGGGACCATCAACTGTCAAGTGGTGGTAGGAGTACTTTGAGGAACTCCTCAATCCCACATACACATAATTCCAGTGAGGAACTGGAGCCAGAAGACCTGGAGATGGATTGACCAACCTCATTGCGAAAGTAGACGTTTAGCCTCGCAATGGTTGAGAGCAAGACAGGTAGACAAGATCAATGTGGCAGTAGTCTCTGAATATGTCAATATTTCAGACTATGAAACATCTGTTGCGGCTGAGATGGTGGAACAAATGGAAAATATATCATCGTAGTGGCAAAACAGGAAAAAAGACGGGAGGAAAATGTAGGGTTTTGTCACCTGTTAGTGAAATTTTGATATTCAATAATTAAAAAAATAAAAAACATGTAAACAGAAAAACTAAGATAAAAAAATACCCAAAGAGAAAACAGTAGTAGTAGTGATGGTTAAAACTAGCAAATATCTCCTGCTAGAAATTGTTGAAGAAGCCTCTTATGTATTACTTGTACAATCCGTATTAACAGTCCACATTTGTTCCTGATGTTCGTGATGCTGGCGCTACAGTCATTTGCATTGCCTGCAATGTCAATAATGAGGTCCACCCACCAGCAACGAATATATTTATATAACCAACTGTCTCATTAGAAAATCAAGGACACGCAGTAGACACGTTGTACATGTAGACGCTGTGCGGCTGTTGGCTGACCCGCTGCCTTTGAGCTGACTGTGCTCATATTCCACAGGCACACCGGCTGGACCCTTTGATCATATGATCTTTTCTGTGGAATATTCACCGGCTCCCCCCCCCCCTCCTCGAGGCTTTTAGTTTTCTATCTGAGGTTGGATCACCTCCAAGAGCTCGTTCATCACAGCGCGGCACGGACTGGGCAGAAACGCACTGTTTGCACTGTAGCCCTCCAATGTTGGCTTGAGGCGGAAAAGTAGAAATAATCTGCATCATAAACAGATATTAAGAAGTACTTTTACACCTTTTATGTGTATCACTGGGTACAAATATCGTCTGAAAATAATTTACCTCGAGTAGTCAGTTAAAGAAACAAATTCACATTTGAAAACGAGAGGAAGAACAACACAGCTCTAGACGTTTCCTTGTATGAAGCGCCGTGTTTTTGGCCTACAGAAACGGATCTGCGCCGAGTTCAACTGGCTGACAAGCTTGTGAAATTATTTATTGTCCTGCTGTTTTCTCCAGCCAGTAAATAATGCCTGACGCCGGTCTAATCTTGGAGCAAATTCACCCTGAAACGCATGCTGTGATAGAGTCGTTAGCTTTGCTATGACGCATTGTTTTGTTCCCAGCTACTGTTACATACGTTCTCTATGTGTGCGTCTGTGTGTGTGTGTGTGTTGAAAAGAATTTAAGAGTTTCTCGCTTTTTGCATGTAGCACCATTACTGATAATGTGCTGATTAAGGCCCGTAGTTGTTGTTTTTTGTGCTAACATATTTAACACAACATTGAACATTCCAGTACAAAGTTATGGTGTTATGGTGTCGTTGGTTTAATTAACAAATGAAGCAAATTCAATGGGATTGTTGTAGAAAACTCCCCGAAAAAAACATGAAATCAAGCAATTTTCTAGCAAATGGTTTTAAAACACACAGTTTAAAAACCCAACTGTTTTCACTATGTTTTAATTGGTTTAACTTAGATATATTATTATTCACAGAAACTTGGCTTCATTCTGTAAAAAACATAGATTTCAGAGTAAAATGTTCAAAATTTTTTTAAACGACAAATTTTCAAAAACAAAACTTGTGTTTATTTAATTTTGTTTATGAGGTCCTTCTAATTCCAAATAGCTAGATGGAAATCAAAGTATTGTATTGAATTTCTCAGGTCTCAGAAAGATGACAGATAAAAAGTGCCTCATACGATCATTGAGAAAGGGAAGTCATAGATCTGATTTACAGGAACTGATGTGTTTTAGTTTTGGAACCAGAGACATCAGGATGAGGGCTTGAGAGTCCCACCTACTCTTCCTCCTAATTATCCAATGACTAATTACAACTAGACATGGGCATAGATTTGGCATGGACAGAGAATACCCAACAATCACTGAATTGTCCCCACCAATAACTCGATCCAAGGGTGCAGAAATGGCGCTGCATCTCCACCAATAATACGTGCAGCCCAGGTGCTGTGCGAGGAGTCCGCGGACTGACCTGTGTTCAGGGTAAGGAGGTATATACGCGTCTGGATCGACCAGCATGAGACCCTCGTGGCTCATGCCGATGGCACCTGCCCTGGGACTGGATGAGGACTGGCCATCGGGCATTTTCCCGGCGATGGTAACTTTGGCCTGGTCTGGACCAGGAACAGGACGGATTGCTTTAATCTGCACTTCCTGTTCTGGTTCTCGCTCGAATCAAACCCCGTAGCTTCTACAGAAAAGTTGACCACAAGTTTAAAAAGCTAACTTAGGCTACGTTCACACTGCAGGTCTTAATGCTCAAATCTGATTTTTTAATCAAATCCGATTTTTTTGTCTGGCTGTTCACACTTCAACTGAAATGCGACAGCAAACAGTCTCCAGTGTGAACGAATCACGGCCCCAAAGCGGCCCGCATGCGCAGACGATGACAAGACGTCACACATAACGCGCTCTGTTTACGGAAGTAAAATGGCTTTGGACTTGACCATGGCCCAATTACGGTAAGATATCTTTAAGGCTGAAATACACCGGAGACATCAGCGCTGCGCCACGTCGCGCTCGCACCGTTATTTTGATTAAAAACCATTTTAGTTCGTCAGATCACTCATCACACGGGGACCGCCACAGCGCTTCCCAGAAACGCGAGTCCACGCCACGGCGCTAAGTTTACTTGAACAGAATTGTCACGTAATATATTTCTAATCAAGTCCTAAACCTCACTTTCTGTCCACCGACTGCCTCAGTCTCCAGTATCAGCTCTACTTGTTGGAGCATTTCCCTCTGCCGGCGCTGATTAGTGGTCTGTCTCCTGTCAGTCACGTACGAGGCGGATTCAATGCGACATGTCCGTTCAGACTGAAGTCGCTTTCAAAAACATCAGATACGTATCCGATTCAGGACCACATATGAAAGTGACCTGGGTCGGATTTGAAAAAATCGGATCTGTGCCGTTCAGACTGTCTTAAAAAACTCAGATATGGGTCGCATGAGGGAAAGAAATCGGATTTGAAGCGCATTTGGCTGCAGTGTGAACGTAGCCTTAGTCAAATGAGATCTTAAAAAAAAAAAGGATGTCCTGACACAACTTTTTCACTTCCGATACGATACCGATATTGCAGCCTTCTGTATTGACCGATGCCGATATCAATCCGATATATATATATATATATATATATCCATCCATCCATCCATCCATTTTCTGTAGCCGCTTATTCCTCCACAGAGGGTCGCGGGGCAGCTGGTGCCTATCTCCAGCGGTCAAGGGGCGAGAGGCGGGGGACACCCTGGACAGGTCGCCAGTCCATCGCAGGGCATATATATATATATATATATATATAATATATATTTATTTATCCTAACATAAGAAAAAGACATGAGAAAAAATGACCAACTGCTTCAATTTGAGTGTTCAGAGTTTCATACACTGCCCAAAAGAATGAGATCATTGCTCTTAGTCATCATTGCTTTGAATTTTCAGATTTCTTATCATCCATGATTAAGCTGGAAAAGGTTTTAATTCTGGGTGACTTTAACTTTCACATTGATAACCCTGAGTGTAACACAGCAGCTGATTTCTGATCCATCACTGATTCTTTTAACTTTGTACAGCATGTATCAGGACCAACCCATAATATGGGTCACACTTTGGATCTAGTCTTCTCTCTGGGTCTAAACATCAGCCAGTTACATGTTGAGGAGGTTCATGTGAGTGACCACAGCTGTGTTTTCTTTAAGATTCAGTCTAATGTTGATCCTGTCCCTCACAAACTGAGTTCATCATTAATCAGTCAGCAGCTGATGGTTTTTCTGTAATGTTTGATAGAAACTTAGTTCATGGTGAAGATGCAATGTCCTTCATCCAGTCATTTAATCAGCAGTGTTCTACTATCTTAGATAAAGTAGCTCCAGTTAAACAAACAGCGGTATCTCATAGAAGGAACAGTCCCTGGATGAATGAACATATTTATAATCTCAGAAGGACATGCCGTAAAGCTGAGAGGCTTTGGAAATCAACAAAAATGGAAATTCACCGACTGTACCTTAAGGAATTGATAACATCTTTAAATGAAATGGTTAAAAACTCCAGAGCTGTTTACTTCTCTCAACTAATTTCCTCAAATAAAAACTCCAAAGTTCTGTTTGACACGATCAATCAGATAGTTTCACCTAAAACGCCCCAAATCCCTGTGTTCTCAAGGTCTGATTGTAACAACTTCCTTTCATTCTTTGANTAGGATTGTTTGTACTTGAATTATAATATTTTGCTGAATCATTTCAACCCTAAATGGTTTGTAAAATAAATTTGAACGAGCCGTTGTACACCTCTGCAAGTTGGAGATGTTTAGGATGACACTTTGGCCTCAGCTGCACTTGAACTAGCTGTTAGCGCATCAGTCCTGTAGGCTGTAAACTCCATTTCCAAACAGGCTGGTTGGAAGCTCTAACAGGTGAGATACACTTATACACACTTATTCTGGACCTGTGCAAAAAAAGAAAAACTGGTCTGATGTTTTAGACTTTCTGCAAACAAAAGTTCTTTCTGATGTGTCCTGTTTTAAAAATATTATTTTGGGGTTTTTTGATTACAATGATAATAATAGAAACTACATACTGAACTTAATTTTTATTTTAGCTAAATACTATATTCATATATGTACCATCATGTATGTATCATATGACATACCCTTGTCATTCCTCTGTTACCTGTTTTCATCTGTGAAATTAAAAGAAATGCTGACTCCATTACAAACTCCGATCATTTAAAAGCTATTAAAAGCATTTAAATGTAAAGAGTAGAGGATAAAAGTAGTCTGAAAAATTACTCCAGTAAAGTATATATATATATATATATATATATATATCCATCCATCCATTTTCTGTAGCCGCTTAATCCTCCATAGAGGGTCGCGGGGCAGCTGGTGCCTATCTCCAGCGGTCAAGGGGCGAGAGGCGGGGGACACCCTGGACAGGTCGCCAGTCCATCGCAGGGCATATATATATATATATATATATATATATATATATATATATATATATATATATATATATATATATAAACTACTTAAGTGAGGTAACAAAATATTTGTACTTGGTTTTTTGAAACCTCTGAACAGAAGCTGCAGTGTTCTTCCAAAACAACAGAAAATCTTTCATTTAATCAGGTTTCTTCTTTATTATCAATACTATAACACATTTAGAATTAATTTAGGGGTTTCACCTCAATACAATCAATAGAGAGTTACAGGACACAGATTGGACTATAAAATCAGTATAAGTAATATAATATCAGTATAAGTGCTGCCATCTGCTGTCAGTAAGCGGAACTACTAGATGATAAAAACAACGTGTTTTATTTGATCTTTTGTCATTTTTTCATTAAAAATATCAAAACTTAAGCCAAGGCACAGTACAGTTAAAGTTTAATCACGCTTTATTGTCCCATAATAACTGGTAGAGTTAGCTGGGTGTCAAAACATACTTTATTGTTAAACTGGGAGTGATAAAGACAGAGCAGAATGGTAAGTCCCTTTATTTTAGAAAAGATCAGGAATCTCCTGCTTCTGTCTGGCTTTGCAGGGCACTGATTGGCTAAAATAACTTTGAATGTGGTGGCTGACACTTCATAGCACTGCCTCCTGATGATAAAATATGCAAAAAACGCCACCACACGTAATTTACGCCACCGCACGTTAAAAACGCCACCGCGCGTAATTTACGTGACCGCGTGTAAAAAACGCCACCGCGCGTTGCGCAACCGCTCANAATGGAAATTCACCGACTGTACCTTAAGGAATTGATAACATCTTTAAATGAAATGGTTAAAAACTCCAGAGCTGTTTACTTCTCTCAACTAATTTCCTCAAATAAAAACTCCAAAGTTCTGTTTGACACGATCAATCAGATAGTTTCACCTAAAACGCCCCAAATCCCTGTGTTCTCAAGGTCTGATTGTAACAACTTCCTTTCATTCTTTGACAACAAAATTAGAAACATCAGGTCAGGTTTCTCACCCCCATCTGCTCCCTGTTCTCCCATCCACCCTCCTCCTTCCCATACCTGGTCCTTCTTCACACCTGTTCATTTTCAGGACATCTGTCTCATTCTTAAAAACATGAAACAATCTTCAAGCCCAGTTGATATCCTCCCAACCTCTTTGCTTCTTAAAGCTTTTGACCTAGTTGGCCCATGCATTGTTGATTTTATTAATCTATCCCTCCAAACCGGCTCTGTCCCCTCCATCTTTAAACACGCTGTTATTGAACCCATCCTTAAAAAACCCAGTCTGGACTCCTCTCAACCAAATAACTACAGGCCCATTTCCAAACTGAGCTATATCTCTAAACTCTTAGAAAGAGTTGTGGCTGATCAGCTGGTCTCTTTTCTGGAACAACACAACATTTTTGATAAATTCCAATCTGGTTTCCGTAAAAAACATTCAACAGAAACAGCTTTACTCAAAGTATCCAGTGACATCATGATGGCAGCAGACTCCGGGGAGTTTACAGTCTTAGTTCTGTTGGACCTTTCTGTTGATCACAGCACCTTAGTGAACAGACTCCGTGACCTGGTGGGGATCTCTGGAACAGTTTTAGACTGGTTCAGATCGTACCTCTCAAACAGAAGTTTCAGTGTCCATATAAACAACATCATGTCAGATACTACAGATCTGTTCTGTGGGGTACCCCAAGGCTCTGTTCTGGGTCCACTCCTGTTTTTACTATATATCCATCCTCTGGGACAGATCATTAGTAGATGTCACAATGTCTCCTACCACCTTTATGCAGATGACATTCAGCTGTACTGCTCCTTCAAGGACTCAGAGTTCTACAAACTGTCTGAACTACTGGAGTGTCTGTCAGCTATTACTAACTGGTTAGAAAAGAACTTCCTTCAGTTAAACCCTGAAAAGACTGAATGTCTGATTGTTGCCCCTGATAGGATGGTCCCTCTGATCAGTCAACAGATTGGTCATTTAAGTTCTGCTGTAAAGTCAAACCTGAGGATTCTGGGTGTTATTTTCGACCAATCAATGTCTCTTGAAGGTCACTCAAAACAGCTGGTCAGAAACTGTTTTTATCATCTGAGAAATATTTCCAAACTGAGAAAGTTGGTGTCAAAACCTGAACTGGAAATGGTTCTTC